>PVKS010011408.1:0-56812 GCA_004027875.1 Aplodontia rufa | reverse complement strand
TTTGTTAAGATTATCCTGGTAAACTAGGATGTGGTCTATTTTAGAGAAGGATCCATGAGCTGCTGAGAAGTAAATTCAGCTGTCTTAGGATGGAATGTTTTGTAGATGTCTGTTAAGCCCAATGGATAAATGGAGTTGTTCAGATTGGAGATGTCTTTATTGATTTTTTGTTTTGATGATCTGTCTAGAGTTGCTAGTGGTGTGTTGAAGTCCCCCAGAATTATTGTGTTGAGATCAATGAGGTGATTAATGTCCTTAAGTATTTCTTCCATATGTTTTGGAGGGTTGTTATTGGCATAAATGGTAATTATAATTATATCTTCTTGTTGGACTGTCCCTTTTAGTATGAAAAAGTGACCCTCTTTGTTCTTTCTGACTAGTTTTAGCTGGAAATTAATTTTATCAGAAATTAGAATCACCATGCCAGCTTGCTTTTCTGGGCCACAGGCCTGGAAGACATCTTGCCATCCTTTCACTTTCAATCTGTATCTATTTTTGAGTGTCAAATGTGTCTCTTGCGGGCAACATATTGTTCAATTTTGTTTTTTGATCCAGTGGGCCAGTCTGTATTTTTAACTGGGGCATTGAGACCATTTGCATTCTAGAAGACCCAATAACATCAGCCAAAAAACTCCTAGAGCTTATAGGTGATTTCAGCAAAGTAGCTGGCTACAAGATCAACTCCAGTAAGTCAACTAGCTTTCCGTTACTCCAGCAACAAATCTGCAGAAGAAGAAATCAGGAAATCTCTCCCATTCACCATCTCCTCTAAAACACATGAAATACTTGGGCATTAACCTTACAAAGGATATTAAGGACCTCTTCAAAGAAAACTATCAAACACTGAAAAAGAAATTACAGAAGACCTGAGTAGATGGAAAAACATTCCATGCTCATGGTTAGGCAGAATCAATATAATAAAATTGGCCATTCTACCCAAAGCGCTATACAGATTTAATGCAATCCCTATCAAGATACCAATGTCATTCTTCACAGACATAGGAAAAAGCAATTCTCAAGTTCATATGGAATTACAGGAGACCCAGATTAGCCAAAACATTACAGGAAGGAAGAAGTAGGGGGTATCTCAATCCCTGACCTGAAATTATACTACAGAGCTGTAGTAGCAAAAACAGCATGGTATTGGTATCAAAACAGAACTGAAGACCAGTGGAACAGAATAGAGGATCCTGAGACAAACCCCCATATCTTTAACTATTTGATATTTGAGAAAGGGGGCAAAAGCATAGTATGGAAGAAAGATAGCCTGTTCAACAAATGGTGTTGGACAAACTGGACAGCCATCTGTAGACAACTGAAGCTGGATCCTTTTGCCCTGCACAAAAATTAAATCAAAATGGATCAAAGACCTGGATATTAAGCCAACAATTTTAAACTTACTAGAAAAAGAAGTAGGGTCAACACTACAGTACATAGGAGTTGGCAGCACCTTCCTTAACAAAACTCCCATGGTGCAAGCAGTAAAGTCAAGAATAAATGAATGGGATGCAATTAAACTAAAAAGTTTCTGCATAGCTAAAGATCTAGTCAAGACCATCAAGAGAGAATCTACAGAATGGGAGAAAACTTTTGCCTGCTACACCTCAGACAGGGGGCTAATATCCAGAATATACAAAGAACTATGAAACTAAACACCAAAATCACAAATAATCCAATCAATAAATGGGCTATGGATCTAAAAAGAAATTTCTCACCGGAGGAAGTCCAGAAAGCCCATAAATATGTGAGAAAATGCTCTACATAATTAGCTATAAGGGAAATGCAAATCAAAACTTCAATGAGATGCCACCTCACTGTTGTTAGAGTGGCAAAAATGAAAAATTCTAACAACAACAGAAGCTGGAGGGGCTGTGGGAGAAGAGGAACACTGTTACACTGCTGGTGGGACTGCAAACTGGTTCAGCCACTATGGAAAGCAGTGTGGAGATTCCTCAAAAAATTAAAGATGGAACCACCTTATGACCTAGCTATCCCTCTCCTGGGTATTTTCCCAAAAGAGTTAGAATCAGCATATTATAGTGACATGGCTTCCTCAATGTTTATAGCAGCTCAATTTATTATAGCTAGACTATGGAACTAACCCAGATGCCCCTCACTTGACGAGTGGATACAAAAACTTTGGTACATATATACAATGGAATACTACTCGGCCATTACAGAAGATGATATTATGGTTTTGAAATCAAATGGATGGCGATGGAATTAATTATGCTAAGTGACGTATCTCAGTCTCAGAGACTCAAGGGTCGAATGGTTTCTCTCATCTGTGGAAGCTAGAATACATTGGGAAGCAGTATGTTAGATGGCTAAGCTTCAAATTGTATGATTTTTAACGCAACAGGGGGATGACTGCCTAGGATACCTAGAGGCATAGAGTGTGGGACAGGGTTGGGGGAGGCCTTAGGAAGAATATCTAGGAGACTGGAGGGTGGAAATATAGGGGAATCATCTCAGAAGATCTGTGACCTCCAAGAGATAACCATTTAACTCAGGGGTTCTTCTGGTGGAAACAGTAACTTGGGGAACCCAAGCTGGGCATCCATGACATGGCATTAGCCTTCGATAACTATGTATATATACATTTGTTCTTGAATGTTTGATAATGTTTCCCTCTCAATTGTAACTCCGTATTCATCTAATAAAAAATATTTTAAAAATTAAAATGCGTAGTGTAGGGGTTGGAGTGTTGTCTCAGCGGATACAGTGCTGACTGGCATGCTTGAGTATGCAAGTTAAAACCCCAGCACCACCTACACAACAAAGTGTCTAAGGAATGAAAGTCACATGAAAAACAAAATTAAGATTGCTCTCTTCTCTTCTCTTCTCTTCTCTTCTCTTCTCTTCTCTTCTCTTCTCTTCTCTCTCTCTCTCTCTCTCTCTCTCTATATATATATATATATATATAAAACACACACACTCACACACACTCTTACTGTTCCTTCTTTCTTTAAAAAAAATGCATAGTGTGGACACCAAAACTTGTCAAAATAAAGAAAAAAGTAAGAAAACAGCATCCTCCATGAATAGATACCCAAAAATCTTACAAAATGTTACCAAGTTAAATCTAGTGATATTCAAAAGGGGTAATAAATCATGATCAACTGGGATTGATTCCAGGAAAGTGAGGTTGATTTTACATTAAAAGAATCAATATAAGTGCCACACTAAAAGAAAAAAGGGGAAAAGTAATAAAAATCCTTTTAATCAATGTAGCAAAAGCTTTTGACAAAGTTTTATGCCACTGAGTGCATGCACTAGGGATGGAAGAAAATTCCCTCAATCTGATAAAGGGCATCCTCTAAACACACATGCACACAAACATACAAAACAAAAACACTAGAATTAGCATCCCATTTAATAAAACATTAATTTGAATCCTCTAAAGATAGCACAAGGCAAAAATGTCAACAGTCTCCATTTAACACGATATTGGAGGTAAGAAAATAAAAGACAAAAGGCGTAATGACTGGAAGGGATGAAATAGAGAATGTGATTGTGTACTTAGAAAATCTTATAGAATCCACTCCTTCAGACTTCTCTAAGAATTAATAAATAAACTCAGGATGGTGAATATCCTAAACTTTGATTTACAGGCAATGTATGTGAATACATAATAGTATGATATCAATAGAAAGCTCTATTAGAACTGATGAGTGAATGTTGGCAGTACACGGTCGATATATAAAATATCAGCTGCATATTTTTTTTAAGAGAAGGAAAATGAGAGAGACAGAATCAATTTTTATTTAGTTTTCACATGGCTTTTGTTGCTCTGACACTTAGTTGCGTATGTGGGTGCTAGAGTTTGAACCCCTATACCTGCACATGCTGGGCAATCACCATAACCACCGAGCCACTGATTAAGCCCCTCAACTGCATTTTAATGTATGAATAGTCTGAAAATGAAATGAAGATACTATTTCCAATAGCATCAAAAACATGAAAGACCTTAGAATATATTATTGACAGATGTATAACATATTCACACTGTACTCTATAAAAAATTGATGGAAAATGTATTAATAAATAGAAAACATATTTATGCATCATGTGACTCAATATCATTAAAAAGTCCATTCTCCCTATTGTTTTTTTATTATATAATTATATTTTATTATATAATTCCCCTCTTTACATTTCTCTTTTTTCTTTTTGGAGCAACTGTTATGTGGATGTAGCACCTCCTATATTGAATTATTTTTTTTTAGAAGTATATAGAGATACAATTGAGGGGGAAACATTATCAAACCAACAGTAATCAATGTATATATACTTTGTTATCCAGGGGTAATGCCAAAACATGGATGACCACCTTGGGTTTCACCTGTTGCTGTTTCCCCCAGAAGAACTCATGCGTTAAATGGGTGTCTCGTGTAGGAACGACATCGGCTTCTGGGATGGTTCCCCCCTAATCCCACTCTCCAATCTCCTATGAGTTCTTCATACACCCTCCCCCTCCCCCTCCCTATCCCTCCAAGTATCCTAGGGAGCCACCCCCTATTACTCCGAGAGTCATACAATTTGAAGTACTGTTAGGTTAGCTGTCTACCCTACTGCTTCCCCATATAGTCTAGCATCCACAGATGAAAGAAACCATTCGGCCCTTGAGTCTCTGGGATTGGGGTACTTCACTGAGCATAATTCTTTCCATCTCCATTCATTTGATATCAAAAGCCATAATATCGTCTTCTCTAATGGCTGAGTAGTATTCCATAGTATATATGTACCAAAGTTTTTGTATCCACTTGTTGAGTGAGGGGCATCTGGGTTAGTTCCATAGTCTAGCTATAATAAATTGAGCTGCTATAAGCATTGAGGAAGCCATGTCACTATAATATGCTGATTCTAACTCTTTTGGGAAAATACCCAGGAGAGGGATAGCTGGGTTGTAAAGTGGTTCCATCTTTAATTTTTTGAGGAATCTCCACACTGCTTTCCATAGTGGCTGAACCAGTTTGCAGTCCCACCAGCAGTGTAACAGTGTTCCTCTTCTCCCACAGCCCCTCCAGCTTCTGTTGTTGTTAGAATTTTTCATTTTTGCCACTCTAACAGTAGTGAGGTGATATCTAATTGAAGTTTTGATTTGAATTTCCCTTATAGCTAATTATGTAGAGCATTTTCTCATATATTTATGGGCTTTCTGGACTTCCACTGGAGAGAAGTTCCTTTTGAGATCTTTACCCCATTTATTTATTGGATTATTTGTGAGTTTGGACATTAGTTTCTTTAGTTCCCTGTAAATTCTGGATATTTGCCCTCTGTCTGAGGTGTAGCAGGCAAAGGTTTTCTCCCATTCTGTAGGTTCTCTCTTGATGGTCTTGACTAGATCTTTAGCTGTGCAAAAACTTTTTAGTTTAATTGCATCCCATTCATTTATTCTTGATTTTACAGCATGAGCCATAGGAGTTTTGCTAAGGAAGGCGCTGCCAACTCCTATGTACTGTAGTGTTGACCCTACTTCTTTTTCTAGTAAGTTTAAAATTGTTGGCTTAATATCCAGGTCTTTGATCCATTTTGATTTAATTTTTGTGCAGGGCAAAAGATAAGGATCCAGCTTCAGTTGTCTACATATGGCTGTCCAGTTTGTCCAACACCATTTGTTGAACAGGCTATCTTTCTTCCACACTATACTTTTGCCTCCTTTATCAAATATCAAATAGTTAAGGATATGAGGGTTTGTCTCAGGATCTTCTATTGGGTTCCACTAGTCTTCAGTTCTGTTTTGATACCAATACCATGCTGTTTTTGCTACTACAGCTCTGTAATATAATTTCAGGTCAGGGATTGAGATACCCCCTATTTCTTCCTTTCTATAGAGTAATGTTTTGGCTAGTCTGAGTCTCCTGTTATTCCATATGAACTTGAGAATTGCTTTTTCTATATCCATGCAGAATAACATTGGCAGCTTGATGGGGATTACATTGAATCTGTATAGGGCTTTGGGTAGAATGGCCAATTTTATTATATTGATTCTGCCTAACCATGAGCATGGAATGTTTTTCCATCTACTCAGGTCTTCTGTAATTTCTTTTTTAGTGTTTTATAGTTTTCTTTGAAGAGGTCCTTAACATCCTTTGTAAGGTTAACGCCTAAGTATTTCATTGCTTTGAAGTGATGGTGAATGGGAGAGATTTCCTGATTTCTTCTGCAGATTTGTTGCTGGAGTAAGGAAATGCTAGTGATTTGCTGGAGTTGATCTTGTAGCCAGCTACTTTGCTAAAATCACCTATAAGCTCTAGGAGTTTTCTGGCCGATGTTATTGGGTCTTCTAGGTATAAAATCATGTCGTCTGCAAATAGAGATAATTTAACTTCCTCTTTTCCTATACGAATACCTTTGATTTCCTTGTCTTACCTGATAGGTCTGTAAAGGTTTCAAGGACTATATTGAACAAGAGTGGGGATAGCGGACATCCTTGTCTCGTACCTGACTTCAGTGGAAATGCTTTCAGTTTTTCTCCATTGAGGATAATGTTGACTATGGGTCTGTCATAAATGGCTCTGACATAGTTAAAGTATCTTCCCTTGATCCCTATCTTTTCCAAAGTTTTGAGCATAAAGTGGTGTTGAATTTTATCAAATGCCTTCTGTATCAATTGAGATGATTATATGATTTTTGTTTTTAATTCTGTTTATGTGGTGAATTACATTTATTGATTTGCATATATTGAACCAGCCTTGTTTTCCTGGAATGAAGCCCACTTGATCATAATGAATCATCTTTTTAATGTGCTTTTGTATCCGATTAGCCAAAATTTTATTAAGGATTTTTGTATCAATGTTCATCAGGGAAATTGGTCTGTAGTTTTCTTTCCTTGATGTGTCTTTGTTGGACTTTGGGATCAGTGTAATGTTTGCTTCATAAAAAGTGTTTGGGAGTGTTCCCTCTCTACCAATTTCCTGGAAGAGCTTGAAGAGGATCGGTGTTAGTTCTTCTGTGTAGGCTTGGTAGAATTCTGCTGTATATCCATCCGGATCTGGGCTTTTCTTTTTTGGGAGAGCTTTGATTGCTGCTTCAATTTCGCTTTCTGTGATAGGTTGGTTGCCATTCTCCCTATTGTTGATATTCAAAGTAATCTCTATAAAATTCTATGGAGAATTAGAAAATGTGATTTTAAAATTTATACAAAAGAGACATAAAATACCAAAAGATTGCTGAAACAGAAAAGTTGAAAGACTTATACCAATTGATTTTTACAACCTGCTGTATAGTTATAGTAATAAAGATAGCCAGAACTTGGCTAACGATAGATTCATCAGAGGAACAAAACAGTACAAAAGTAGACATAATATATATGTAGTTAATTTTTTTTAAAAAAATCAAGCTACCTTCTTAATCCAATAGTGAAGGATTTTTGTTGTTGTTTTTTTTTTGTTTGTTTGTTTTTGTATAAAGGTTGCTGAAACCATTAGACTTTTGCATGAGGAGAAAATTCACGGTTTTGCTTCATACAGAAAAATTTGTTAGATCTAAACAGATGTCTAATCATCAAATTTCTTTAAGAAAGTGGAGAAAAATATCTTTGCAACACCTGGGGTAGCCAGAAATTACTTGGATTGGCAACAAAAAGCATGAATCATGTTTTTAAAAGTTGATAAATTATATTAATCAAAATTAAATTATTCAGGGGCTGGAGTGGTGGCTTGGAACCCCAGCACCACATGCATAATGAAGTGTCAGAGCAACAAAAGCAACATGAAAAACTAAATAAAATGGATTCTCCTCTCTGTCTCTCACTCACTGTCCCTCTCTCCTTTAATAAAATTAAATTATTCATTATTCAGAAGACACTTTTAGCAGAAGGAATGTGCTTTCTCCTCACCTTGGCTACGTGCAGTTGATGACAATGCGAAGTTCTAGGGCAGGGACTGAGGCTATAACTAAAATGAAGTTTGTTCCTCTTACAGCTAAATGAAACTTTAAGAGGCAAAAAGGAGTGGGGAGGAGCAGGGAAAACAGGAGCCGAGCCTCACAACAGTTGTGGGGTGGGCCATGAGGGCCTTGTGCGTGTGGTCTCTCCATTTCACTTGGAGGACGTCAGCCCAGATGGTGGAAACTGACGAGAGGTGATTGAAAGGGTGGCCTTAGAACATTTGTAAAACTGAATGTTTTTTAAACAGATGGAGGACTTTCTTGGGAAGAGTTGTTCCTCAAGGAGTTCATCAGTTTCTTCTTTCTGTTGAGGTGGAGGGAGATGGTTGTTGGCTAGAGCATCTTTGCTTACTGAGGCCTGATTTTTCCTTCTGTCCTCCAGGCAATAAGTTTCATTTGGTGCCTCACTGCTTGCAAATGTGAACCTGTCTGATGAGGGGAGAATACTGAGGGAGAAGAGCTGAAGAGACTTGCATTTATTTTGAGATTAGAAGTCATGGAAGAAATGGGATGAGTAGGAATGTCTTAGAGGATGAGCCAGAAACATAAGATTATGGAAAACATAGTTCTTGCAGTCTGTGCAAAAACATTTTGCTTTCCTGTAAAATGGGAACTGAACTGAACCATATCGTATTCCTCAGGCAATGAATGAAAATGTGTCATTAAAAACATTTTTTTGGTGTCTGGGATTGAATCTGGGGGTGTTTAACCACTGAGCAACATCCCTAACCTTTTTTATTTTTATTTTGAGACAGAGTCTTGCTAATTTGCTTAGGGCATAAATTGCTGAGACTGGCCTTGAACTTATGATCTTCCTGCCTCAGCTTCCCAAGTTGCTGGGATTATAGATGTTTGAGACTGTACCCAATTTCATTTGAAAAAAATTCTGACGCTAACCCAGATGAGGCACCTTAAATATCATTGACAGATCCCTCAATTACTGTGGTCTCTTCATTCTGTCCCAATTGCTCATTTCAAAGCCTAGAACCCTGGTACAACCCTGGAAGAGGGCTGAGCATTTATACCTTCAACCTGATCTTTCCTTTTACTCTGGACTCCTGATTCCTTTCAGGTAGCGGGGGGATGTTCAAAGTGAAAGGTGTTTTTTTTTTATTTTTCTTTTTGCAATTCAAAATCAGTAGGTACAGCAGTCACATCCTCAGGTGGCCTGCAGTGAGTCCTGTCTCTGCATAATCCCTTTCCATTGAGTACAGATGGAATCTGTGACTTGCTTTTTAACCATAGAATATGGCAAAGGCGATGGGAGGTCTTTGAATAACTGTGGTATCAGACTAAGTATTAGCAGATTGGAGAGCAGTTTACTGCATTGAAGAAGCAAATAACAGTGATGTGAAGGCTATGTGGCAGAGAACTGCAGGTGGCCTCTAAGAGGTAAGGTCCTGAACATCAAATAACTAATTTTTCAAAAACCACAGGAACTTGGAAGAGAGACCCAAAGTTTCAGCAGAGAATATAGCTAGGCTGACAATTTGACTGCTGTCTAGGGGGACCCTGAGCAGAGGACAGAGCTAAGTTGTGCCTGGATTTCTAACCCTGTAGAAACTGAAATAATAAACGTGTGTTGCTTTAGACTGCCAAGTTCATAATGATTTGTTATGCAACAGTTGACAACTAATGTAGCAGGGAAGTTGTTGACGTGGTGGTCGAAACCCCATGTAAAATTCTCCAATGTGTAACCAAGTAGGCAACGAATCTGAAACACTTCTGTTAAAAAGTAACTGAAGCGGAACCTTAGAGTCCCATAGCTCATCACTTCAAGCAGTGTTACTTGAGAGACACATAAGTTGTTTTAGTTGTACCCCACCAGCTCTGGGACATAGGTGACCTATTGGAAGCAGACATAAAGATAGGTGGGCTCCCTTAGTCTGTGTGTACACTGATATTCTTTTTAGCCTGAGGTTCAACTTCGATTCCTCCAGGTCTTCTCTCATGGTTTCAGATTGTAGGATCTTTCATTTGGCACCTGCAGATAGAGTAGCATTAGATAAGAAAAGTGACCATACCTCCCCCCACCCCTTTCACCGTTTATTCCGTTTCTCTTTGTTTTAGTACTTCAACAGCATGGCCATTGTTTTCTAAGGATAGTCAGATTTAATGGAATGAAAATTATTTTAGCAGAAAAACAGAAGCTCCTCTACTCACAAACATTAATTTTATCCAGTTTTAATGATGAGAAAGAATAATGTGATGGGACAGAACACAAAGAGGTCACATCTACTGCCATTACCCTGACAGGTTGCTTGGATAAGATCACAGTGGGTTTGGAATAAATGACCTTATGAACCTCCTCATGAACCTTTGGATTTTGACATCTTTGGAGGCAGAGGACATCAATAAGTATCATTTTAACTTTGCAGGAGAAGGGGCAGGATATTTATTCACTGGTAGAGTTGAATCCTCTTCTTCATCTACTAATTATGCTCCACTGGAACACACCCTGTATTTCTGCTCCATCCCTGTTGATTTATCTGCTAAGTGAACATGAGAAATCTTGCCTGTGGGAAACGAGGAGACTAGACTAGATGATCTGATAGCTCTTTTAAAACCATAAGATCTACTCTAGATTGCATTCTATTGTAGCTTCTCCAGTGGTCTAACATCTTCGATGAGTACCTAAAATAGTCATGTACTTAAAGAATTCTCCAAACTCTGTGTGTGCATGTGTGTACCCCCTCTGCAGTCCAATTAGAAAAACAAAGGAAAAATAAACAATCTATGGAAAAACCATATACCCATGGCAAATAAGCACATGGAAAGTTACTCTATATCATAAGCCAGCAGGGAAGTAACAAGTAAAGTCACAATAAGACACCATTGCATACCTATCAGCATGGCAGAAATCAAAACAAAAACTATAGTGCCAATACCGAAAGCTGGTAAGCGGGCAGAGAAACTAGCTCACTCATATGTAATCAGTGTGAATATAAACCAGTACAACTGCTTTGAAAAACAGCTTTGAACTTTATTTTAAAATTAAATAGGGCCGGAGCAGCTGCTCAGTGGTTGGAGAGCTTGCTGGGCATGCGCGAGGATCCGGGATCAAACCCCAGCACCATATACACAACAAAGTGTTAGAGAAGCAAAGGCCAGATGAAAAAAATAAGTAAAATTAGTTCTTTCTCTTGCACCCTCTCCTTTAAAAAATATATAAAACTAGGGGCTGGAGTGGTGGCTAAGTGGTTATAGCACTCGCCTGGCATGTGCGAGGATGCTGGTTCGAATCCCAGCACAGTGTACACAATGAAGTGTTGGAGCAACAAAAACCACATGAAAAAGTAAATAAAACTGATTCTCTTTCTTTAAAAAATGAAAAGAACCCTAATTATGATAGAATTTGGCAATTGCCCTTTTGGACATTTATTATAGAGAGATACTTCTTAGCAATATTATGGAATAAGCTATTGATACAAAATTAGATCTGTTTTAAGGGGGAATTATGCTGAGTCAAAAAGCCAATTCCAAAAGATTGCATATTATATCAATTCCATTTATGTGTATTCTTGAAAATACATAGAAATGGAGGAAAGGTGAATTGGATGGTGGTGGGGTGAGGTGGCCATGGGCATAAAGGAGTAGGACAAGAGATCCTTCTGGTGATGAAGTTGTTCTGCATTTTGACTTTGGTGGATACATGGCCTATACTTGTAATAAAATTGAATAGAACTTTGTGCAGATACATTCAGCTGAGTACAAAGAAAACTGGGAAAATTTGAGTAGTTGATCATGTTAATTTCAATACCCTGGTTATGATATTGTAATATGGGTTTTGTAATGTGTGGTTTTTGTTTTGTTTTTGTTTTTTTTTAAGCGAGAAGGACAGTGAGAGAGACAAAGAATCAATTTTAATTGAGTTTTTCACATGGCTTTCTTTGCTCTGACACTTAGTTGTGTATGTGGGTGCTGGGGTTTGAACCCGTGTACTTGTGCATGCTGGGCAAGCGCTGTAACCGCCGAGTCACCGCTCCAGCTCTGTGGGTTACCATTGATGAAAGTTGGAAAAGGGTGCAAGGAATTTCTTTGTATTACTTCTTAAAATTGTGTGTGAATGACCACTTACAGTATTAATTTAAAAGATTTCAATTTATATGAACTCCTTGGGAAATACAAAATGAAAATATCAACAGGCAATTATTAAGCACTCGTTGTATATTCCTATTCTATTCATTGCCCCTGCCCTAGAAATCTTTTCTGTTTGGTAATATAGTACTGGAACTACTAAAGAATTATATAAGCTAATAAAGGGTATTGAAAATACAATATGGTGCTATTAGAAGGTATCTTTGGGCCAATGGCCAGTTTGGAAAATTAAGAGGTACCAGGTCCTTCTTTAAGAATATTTTTACAATTCTATCACTGAGCTAAACAGTTAAGGCACCAGAGAAAATAAGATGGGGAAATTTTTAGTTTAATTAAAATATTGGCATTGTAAGTCCTTTTATAGAGTAATATTCCATAGTCTTCTAGTTTCAGTCCGACCATTAGAAGCAATACCCTATGAGAGAGCATGAGGGGGACATATCTGGAGAGACAGACAGGAGTATCAACTGTCATCTCTGACCTTTTCAATAGTTTGATATGTACATGTTAAGATTTATGACAGCCTTAAACAAAATGTAGTTCTGTCTTCAGAAGTAGTCTCCAGTGAAAATTTAATTTTGGATCACTGAACAATAACTTTAGAATTTACATTTTTTCCTCTGTTAGATACTAACGAAATGTTCTAAACAGGCTTCTGAAATGATCATTCCAATCTGATGACTAAGAGAAGCCTGTGTGCCAATATTATTCTGTTCACAGAACTGCTATTATTAATGGCATCTAAAATAATTTAGAGCCAACATTTGGTGAAAACAAAAATAATTGTCGTGTACTTTGTGCTAGTTCACGTTTTCAATAGTAGCTGTCAAAATGGCAATGTCTTTTCTCCTGAGAGTGAAGCTGCTGTGAACTTAATCTTCTCAGTGATTAATCTATAAAGATTGCTAATGGTGGTTAAAATGTGAAGCTGAGGTAGCAACAGGTGCTAATGACAAGGGATTAAACTTAGCTGTCAACCTCCACCACAGAGCGTCATGCATTAGCTAACTTCAGGAATATTTTATTTCTTAAATGAGTTGTGAAAAGTCATTTGAGTTTGAGATGCTGTTGAGACTGTGTGTGTGCCCTCTTTGCATAGCCTCATTCTTCATCTTCAGCAAAACCAAGAATAATGTCATCGTTGGCATCCATGGTACATCTTCATCCAGAATCCCAAAGCACTTTGCTATTTGATCTCAAATAAGTGCTGAATTTGGACTGTTGTGATGTCACCCTTTGGATTCTCATGTCTCTATACTTTTCCTGATTTTTGCTTCATTATTGTAGTTGGATTTCCTTTTTTATTTGTACTTCTAAAGGTTGATGGTACTTGAGACCTTTATCTCCCTCTGTTTAACACCAAGGGGTGGGATTTCCAGGGTAGGACATATGTTCAGGGTTTGATCTGGATAATTAGAATGTGGGATGTTAAGGGTTAAATGGGAAATGCAGCACAATAGCCCCCATAAGACCAGTGGGGAATGTTAGAACGAAAGAGTCCATTTTGTGTTTTCCTCTCCCTGTCAAAGAAACAGCTTTCTAATGTACTTAAAAAGGTTAATAAGTTGCTGAAAAATTGCCCTCCTGAATCTGGGTTGAACAGTGAGGTATTGGGATGTTTCGCCCCAACTGCTAGCTACAGACGTTCTGCTTTTGTATTCAGCTTGCTTGCTTGGCAACAGGACTAGTAACAGGGAGTTCTTTACCCTTTATAAGCTCTGCTACACGGCTAGAAGGTGCGTCATTCTGAGACCTGATGTTTGGGGGTTCTGAGTGGTCGCCGCTGGCCAGCTCAATAAAAGCTTCTTTGGCTTATTTAAAAAAAAAAAAAACAACAACTTTCTTGCCTCTTGGTAGACCTGTATACGGTTGAATCCTGGAATGGACTGGCTTCCAGCCAGTTTCTAGCAATTCATCCACCTCCTTTATTCCTTTTCCTCTTCCAGTTTGGGTTCAACCATTAGAAATGATGCTGCTTATTTTCCCTGGCTTGGTGCCTGGAATTTCTTCTAGACGAGAAATTATCTCTTTGTCCAGTCATTCTTTGCTCTTCACTCAGGGACTTTGAAAGCCAGCAACCCAAAGCCTTTTTCTGTCTGCCAACTAATCAGAATAATGCTGTGGAAGGAGGTCTGCACATCATCCCTGTTCCCCCTCTGTGTCCCACTTTTAATTGAGTGTCGTCAGGTTTTGAAAGGCACTATAGAAGTACACTATCTGACAAAGGAATCAGATGGCCAGGAAGGAAATTTGGGAATGTTCAGTTATTTGGGAAATAAATGAGCAACAGTACATCAAAAGCCCCAAGCAGGTATAAGCACCTATGCATCAGAGCTAGGGAAGTTAAACTGCTTCTATTTCCCTGAAGAAGAAGAATGACAGGGGCCCAAAGCACCATCTCTTGTGGTGCAGAGCCAAGAACTGCACACAGAAAATTAGATAGAATGGGCATGGAACAAAAAGACAAGATTGTAGGTTTACAGTTTGCAGAAAGAAGATAAGAGAAAGCCATCATCAAAGGAAGAGAGCACACCAAGAATGAAATTTGTATTTGCAAAGCTTCTAGAAAAAGAGCTGCAGAGAATTGACATTTACAAATGAAATGGATGATCACCAAAGGGGCTTAGCTATCAGATTAATTTTAAAAGTGGGACTATAAGTCACAATAGCTCATTGATGTATAAAATATGTGGAAGCTTCTAGTACTAAATTATTAAATCAAAACGACATAAATCCCAAAATGCTGAATGTAGGAAGCACAATCTTCATGTTCAAGTTGACAAAATCGTTTTTTAACTAGCCTGGTTTCATGGACAATTTCAGAACAATGGGGACACCAAATATGGGATGTACAGAAGAAAAATAGACCGAGGAAAAATCACCTATGTGTCTAAGTTGAATCTATAAATTGTAAGAAAAAATCCTACATCTATGAGGTGATTGTGAAAAATTATAAATACAGTAACTTCATAATGCACAAAGAAAATCTGGTGTATTTTTATCTAGTATTGAATTATAAAAACCTCTTTAAAATAGTGACTGAGTAGGCACAGCTGAATTTAATGTGAAATTGTATATAGATTAGTGTAATTTCCCTTGGCCTCATGCAGACACCGAGAAGTAGATTGAACTAAGAGAAAGCACATTATGAGGGTACGTGTCTAACGATCCTGTGGGAAGAAGCAGCTGTCAGACTGATGAATTTCAGATCTGTTCTTAGTAATCCCATTAATAATCTGGACAAAATAGAATGTGAATTTTGGACAGATCTGAACTTTAGCACAAGCGTGGGTCCTGGGTAACCTTGGAGAAGTTACATAATGTCTCAGAGGCAGTTTTCCTCATTCTGAAGGAGATAACAATAGCTATCTGATAACACCTGCCTGGATGGAAGTCATTGAAGGAACAGGAAAACACAAAATGCCCAGTGTAGTAGGCACTCAAGGCATCCTGCTTCCTCTTTTACTTCTGTCTTCTGAGCATGGTCTACATTTGTGGGTTTCTCATATTTCACTGTGTGCATGCATATACTATTTCCTTTTTCACACAGGCTATTATGCCTTTATTATCACCTCCAGACCTTTTTCTGGCCCACTAAAATTGCTTACAATATTTTATAGTTACTGTTAAAGTATGCATTCTGGTATATTCTTCACATAGTTTTATACTGCCTGTCACTGAGCACCTCTGAAATGTGTTAAGGAATTTAAATTTTACCTTCTAAGGCAGTGGTTCTCAACCTTGACTACATATTCGAATTACCTGGAGAGCTTTAAAAAATATCCTAATGCCCAGGCTGAATGCCAGACTAATTGAATTAGACACTTAGGGTAACTGACCATATATCAATATGCTTCCAGAACCTTACAGATGGTTCTAACGTGTAGTCAAATTTGAGAAACACTGTTCAAATGTGTTGGTAAGTTTCTTGATTTCTATACCCTCTGGAAAATTTTAAAATGCATTTCATATCACTATGGATTTAATGGGCGAAGACAGTATCTAGACTTATGCCATCCTCAGTCCCAACTCTTCTACTCCTGTGTTGATTCTGTTCCACTTTCATCCCCCTATCATACTGAGGTAAAAAATAGGTTACTTTGATGAAGCAAAAACAAGAGAAGATCTAGTACCATTCTTATTTTAGAACAGAGGCACAGAGGGAAGAAGCAAAACCTTAGCTCAAATCCCAAGTTGGTACTGGATCTAATATGCAAATAAAAGTGTTAATGTTTGATGTCAAGGGAGAAGTTGGATAGTATCTAAGCATGTTTTAATTTGCAATGAAAATAAAAAGTTTTTAATTTTTGTAAGATAATTATAGAGGTTCTCAATGAATGCTAGGTTGTGTGTATAGATGCTGAAAAAATACATATTAATAAATGAAAAAATGCAGTGTTAAATCACTAAACTTGTATCAGCAACATCAAAGTCCTTACAGAGTTTTGAAATCTCAAAGAGAAATGTCTATAATAGATAAATTTGTCCCATGAGGTCTGGTATTGATAGCAGATGAGAGAACTTTGGTTTTTCGTCTTGGAAAATATGAGAGACGACTCAGCTCATATATACTGAGGGGTACCACATAAAACTTGCAACTCTGCCAAAGACAAGTTACATCAGACAGACAAGGATGATTTTACTCATGACTTTGCAATAGGGAAGAGAGGTGGCACTCCACTGAAGCAGAAGATTGGGAAGTTTTTAAACATGAGCATAAGCAAGTGAGAAGATATCAGAGTGTGTTAGTGGGGAGGTTGGTGTACACGATACAGGCCATATGTCTGAGCTAATTGGTGTTAATGGAATTTTGTCTTCTACCCACCCACAAACTGGGAGGTGAGGACACTATTTTCCATAATGATTCTATTTCAGAGGAATGAATTCCAGGTCCTTGAGAAAAAATATTCCTGGGTTGTAAGACCAGCAAAAGACGGGGAAAAGATTTGCATTTTTAAAAGGGCAGAGAAAGAATGTATAAGTACCAATTTTCCAAAGTAATTGCAGAGAAAAGGCCAGGGGCTTTGTACTGAACTTTTTATTACTGTGACAAAGTACCTGAAATAAACAGCTAAAAGGAGAAAAGATCTATTTTGACTCATGGTTTCAGTCCACAGTTGCTTGACTCCAATGCTCCAGGCTTGTGTGGAGGTAGAACATCAGGGTGAAAGAGTGTGGTAGAACAGAACTGCTCACTTCATGGCGCTTGGGAGCAGAGAGAGAAAGGGGATAGGAACAGATATACACTTCTAGGACACGCACCCAGGGACCTACTTCCTTCAACTAGGCTTTTACCTCCTGCAGTTTCTGCCACCTCCCAATAATGCCATCAGATTATTAATTCATCAGTGGATTAATCCAATGACGATGTTAGAGCCCTCATGATCCAATCATTTCCCCAAACCCCTACTCTGAACAATGCCGTACTGTGGGGACCAATTCTTCAACTCTTGAGTTTTATTTTTTTTGGGGGGGGCACATTCCAGATGGAAATCATAATAGGCCAGACATCAGGAAGAAACCTGTCTGAAATTCCCTCAAGGTGCAAGGGAATGTTAAGGCTGTTTGGTTAGTCCAGTGACTCATCCAGAGATGTGCTAAGTGCTGATGGACACAAAGAACCTTGGGCTCAGATCAAGAGGCCCGCCATAACCTTGGCTAAAGCATCATAAGCTTCCCAACACAAACTTCATCAATGGGCCTGAAGATTATGAGCCATTTTCTACACACTGGAATCCTCTGGAGCAGTTTTTAAACATTCTCGCCACCTGGGCCTCACCTCTTACAATGGATTTCAGTTGATGTGGGTTGACTCAGACCTTACATTGTTTCAGAGCTCCCCAGGAGAATTCCTTGTGCAGTTAGGATTAAAGACCATGGCTGGAGGTCAAACTTCTCTTGTACCCTGTGGAGAGAAAGGGAGTCATACAGGTGCGGGGGATTGTTCTCTACCTTATAGTTATGCACATACTTGGGAAGTACTCAGACACTACCCCTAGCTCCATGGTTTTTTGCTTGTATTTTCTCGGTATTTACCATGTTTAGATTTGTAGTAAATAGCCAAACTTCCTTACATTTCATTTTATTTTAAATAATGATTCCAGAGAAAAACCTTGGAGTACTCACAAGTGTCAGGCAGGTTACAGGTTGATAAAAATTGGTTGTACCTCAGTTTCTCATTTTTAAAATGAGATTGTTTACACACAATCACTGACTTATGTTGCCAAGAGTAGAAATCTTGGAGATTATTCAGTCATGGTTCTAAACATGGAGCAGCACAGAGTTGGAAACAATTTCAGGGGGTGTATGCTGGAATCCACTACTTGTCCTTTCTGGGAACATTATCAGTATGGGGAGGAACAGAAGGGCCTTTTCCTTGCTAAGGCATTTGTAGTCTTTCCTTGCGGATGAAAAGTCCAGTGTGGCTGGCTTCAGATGCTCTATTCTGAATAGTAGTCTTTCCTGTTAAAGATATTATAAATATTGTTTCCTAGCTATCATTTATCTGCATATTTTTATACGATTTTCTTTGCTACACAGATTTTAAATTTCAGTGAAGTCAAATCTGTTCTTCATGGTTAGGCTATTTGCCTCAAATAGAAAGATTGTTCTTTATCTTTTCTGTCAAGTCAAAAAATTTTATTTATTCAACATAGTCTTACATATTGGAGTGGTTTGTTAAATATTCATGCATACATCGATATTGACATAGTGAGATAGTAAGTTAAGGCTGATCCTAGTCCAGGATCTACCCCCCTTCATTCATTCCTTGAACTCATGTCTCCTCTGTAATCCCCTCAAACTTAATTTGAAATGAACATATACATGTATATTGATTTTTGACATTTCTGAGTTTCTCTGCCTGCCTGTATACAGTTAGGCTTCTAATGGAAGTTGAGTATTCTCTCTTATATTGATTATACCCCTTGTCCTTCCCTTTCTTTCTGCCTCCCTCCCTTCACCCTACCTTCATAGGTATGGTTCCACAAGCTTATGTGAAATTTTAACTATGGTGAGTTTATTACTTAAACTCAGATATTGTCCTGTCTTAGATTTTACACTAGCTTCCATATATGAGAGAAAACATTTGGCCCTTAAATCTCTGTGTTTGGGATATTTCACTCAGCATGATTTTTCCATTTCCATCCATTTGTCTGAAAATGCCATGATATCATTCTAATAGCAGAGTAGAACTCCATTGTATGTATGTATGTGTATATATACACATATATACATATATACACATATATACATGTATACATGCATACACATATGTACATACATATACATATATGTGTGTATGTCTGTATATATGTATCAATCACAATTTTTGAATCCATTCATCCAGAGAGGAGCATCTGGGTTGGTTCCATAGTTTAGCTATTGTAAATTGAACTGCTATAAACATTTATGTAGCTGTGTCTCTGTAGTATGCCAATTCTTGCACTTTTGGGAAAATACCCAGGAGTGGGATAGCTGGGTCATAACGTAGTTCCATCCCTAGTTGTTTGAGGAGTTTCTATACTGCTTTCCAGAGTGGCTGTGCAGTCCTACCACCAGTGTACTACTGTCCCTTTGTCCCCAAAACTCCTCCAGCCTCTATTACTATTTATATTCTTCATTCTTGCTGCTGACTAGAATGAGGTGGAATCTCAGTGAAGTTTTGATTTGCATTTCTATTATTGCTAGTGATATAGAACATTTTCTTATGTATTTATTGGCCTTCTGGACTTCCTATATTAAGACGTTTCTGTTTAGTTCCCCAGCCCATTAATTGATTGGATTCTTTGTGTTTTTGGTGTTTAATTTTTGAGTTCTTTGTATATTCTGGATATTAGTCCCCTGTCAGAGGCATAGCATGCAATGATTTTCTCCCATTTTGTAGGTTCTCTTTTATACTATTGACTAGTTCTTTAGCTGTGCAGAAGCTTTTTAGTTTAATGGCATCCCACTCATCAATGCTAAGCTGTAATTCTTGCACTATGGAAGTTTTGGTAAGTAAGGAATTGCCTACACTGATGTCATGGAGTGTTGATCTTGTTTTTTCTTCTAACAGTTTTATAGTTGCTGGTTTGATTCCTAATTCTTTGATCCATTTCGATTTGATCTTTGTACAGGGTGAGAGATAAGGATCTAATTTCAGTTGTCTACATATGGCTGCCCAGTTCATCCAGAACCATCTGTTGAACAAGCTATTTTTCTTCCATGCTATATATTTGCCCCCTTGTCAAATATCAGGTGGTTAAAGAGTTGTAGGATTGTCTCAGAATCTTCTATTCTGTTCCATTGGTTTTCATGTCAGTTTGATACCAATAACATGCTGTTGTTGTTACTGCAGCCCTATAGTATAATTTCAGGTCAGGTATTAGGATACCTCCTATTTCATCTTTCTTGCTTAGTAATGTTTTGGCTATTCTAGATTTCTTGTTATTCCAAAAGAATACAAGAATTGTTTTTTCCATATCCATGAAAAATGTCGTTGGTATCTTGATGAGGATTGCAGTGAATCTGTACAGGGCTTTCAGCAGAAGTGCCATTATAAATATATTGATTCTGCCTAACCAAGAACTTGAATGTTTTTCCATTTTCTCATGTCTTCTTGAAATTCTTTTTTTAAAAAATGTTTGATAGTTTTTATTGTAGGTGTCCTTTATATCCTTTGTTAGATTAAAGACTAAGTATTTTATTCTTTTTGAGTTTATCGTGAATGGGATGAATTTCTTGATTTCTTCTTAGGCAGAATTTCTGCTGGAGTATAGGAATGCTATTGATTTAGGAGTGTTGATCTTGTAACTAACCACTTAGCTAAATTCATTTATAAGCTCTAGAAGTCTTTCAATAGAGCTTTTGGGGTCTGCTAGGAGTAGGATCATGACATCAGCAAATAGAGATAGCTTAACTTCCTCTTTTCCTATTTGAATTACTTTGATTTTCTTCTATTGTCTGATAGCTCTGGCTAGAGTATAAAGGACTATATTGAATAATTGTGGTGAGAGTGGACAACCTTGTCTTGTACCCAAATTTATTGGAAATGGTTTCTGTCTTTCAACATTAAGTATAATGTTGGCTATGGGTTCCTCATAAATTGCTTTCACAAAATTAAAGTATGTTCCTTTGATCCCTATCTACTCCAGAGTTTGAGTATAAATGGGTGTCGAATTTTATCAAAGGCCTCGTCTGCATTAATTGAGATGATCATGTTTTTTTACTTTAATGCTGTTTAAGTAGTGAATTGCATTTATTGATTTGCTTATGTTGAACCAGTCTTGCATTCCCTGGAATGAAGCCTACTTCATTGTGATGTATTATCTTTTTGATGTATTTTTGGATGCAGTTTGCTAGAATTTTATTAAGGATTGTTGCATCTATGTTCATCATGGAAATTGGTTTGTAGTTTTCTTGATGTTTCTTTATTGAGTTTTGGAACCAGGATTATATTTGCCTTGTAAAGAGTATTGGGGAGCATTCTATTCCTTTTGATTTCATGGAATAGCTTACTCAGGAGAGGTGCTAATTCTTCTGTACATGTCTGGTAGAACTCTGCTAAGAATCCATCAGGTCCTGGATTTTCTTTCCTTGAAGACCTTTGATTGCTGTATCAATTTCGCTACCTAAGGTAGGTTTGTTTAAATTTTCAATGTCCTCCTGTGTTAATTTAGGAATGTATATGTGGCTAGGTATTTCTCCATATCTTACAGATTATCCAGTTTGGAAGAGTAGTTTTTCAAAACAGGTTCTGATAATCCTCTGAATTTCAGTTGAGTCAGTGCTGGGGTCTCCATTTTTGTCTTTGATTTTTGTTGATTTGCTTCACTTCATTTTTTCTTTTGGTGAGATTGGCTAGGGTTCTGTCAATTTCATTTAATTTTTCAAAGAACCAACTTTGTTTTGTTAATACTTGTAATATTTTTTGTTCTCAATTTCATTGATTTCAGCTCTGATATTGGTTATTTCCTGCCTTCTGTTGGATATGGAATTATATTGTTCCTCTTTTTGTACGGATTTCAGTTGGAGTATAAATTTATTTGGTCTATCTTGTGATTTTTGATGAAGGCACTCAGTGCTATAAATTTACCTCTTATGAATGCTTTCATACTGTCCCAGATATTTTGATATTGTCATCATTCTCATTGGTTTCTAAGAATTTCTTGATTTCTGTTTTCATTTCATTT
This sequence comes from Aplodontia rufa, assembly GCA_004027875.1. Classification (NCBI taxonomy): domain Eukaryota; kingdom Metazoa; phylum Chordata; class Mammalia; order Rodentia; family Aplodontiidae; genus Aplodontia; species Aplodontia rufa. The sequence goes on along the minus strand of PVKS010011408.1, from coordinate 34,649 downwards.
TTGATCCATTTTTCATTTGAGTATTATTCAGTCTCCAAGTATTTAGGTATTTTCCAATTTTCTTGCCATTAATTGCTAAGATTATACCATTGTGGTCTGATAGGATACATGGGATTGTGTCAAGTTTTTTGTATTTGCTAAGATTTCCTTTGTGGACTAGAATATGATCTATTTTGGAGAAGGATCCATGTGCTGCTGAGAAGGTCAACTCAGACAATTTTGGATGCAATATTTTGTAAATGTCTGTTATGTCCAATTGATAGTTGTTTAGGTTAGTAATATCTGTATTTTTTTTTGCTTTGATGATCTGTCTACTGTTGGTACTAGTGTATTGAAGTCCCCCAGTATTATCGTGTTGAAGTTGACAAGTGGTTGAATGTCCTTGAGTACTTTATCCATATATTTGGAAGGTTTGTAATTGGGGGTATAAATGTTAAGTATTGTCATAACTTTTTTTTTAAGAGATAGGGACACATACACACACACACACACACACAGAGAGAGAGAGAGAGAGAGAGAGAGAGAAAATCAATTTTATTTAGTTTTTCATGGACTTTCATTGCTCGGATGCTTCATTGTGTACTGGTGCTAGGGTTTGAACTCGTGTACTCGGGCATGCAAGGCAAGCGCCATAACTGTTGAGCCACTTCTCCAACTCCTTGTTATAACTTCTTAATGTATTGTTCCTTTTACTATGATGTAATGACCTTCTTTATCCCTCCTGAATAATTTTTGGTCAAAATTAACTTTGTCAGATATAAGGACCACAATACTGGCTTCTTTTCTTGGGCCATAAGCCTGGAAGGTTTTTTTTTTTGTCAACCTTTCACTTTCAATCTGTGTCTATTTCACTTTCAATCTTCCATAAGCCTGGAAGGTTTTTTTTTTTGTCAACCTTTCACTTTCAATCTGTGTCTATTTTTGGGTGTGTGGTGTGTCTCCTGTAAGTAGCATATTGTTGGATTATGTTTTTTGATCTAGTCAGCTAATCTGTGTCTTTTGATTGGGGCATTGGGTCCATTCACATTCAGTGTTAGAATAGATATGTGATTGATTCCCTGGCATTGTGACCTTTGCTGTATTTTGTGCCATCTTAGATGTATTTCAATGAATTATATTTTTATTGATTTTCCTATTTATGGTCTTTGGGAGTTGTTAGCCTGTTCTTCTGATTGAAGTTTATTTTTGAGTATTTTCTGTTCATGTATGTTGCTAGTTTGTTCTTATCATGGAAGTATTTTATTTCCTCATCATATTTAAAGCTGAATTTTGGAGGGTATAGTATCTTGGGCTGAAGATTATTTTCTTTCACTATTTGAAATCCATCATTCCATGTTCCCCTGGCCATTTTTGTTTAATCTGAAAAATCCACAGTAATCCTTTTTGGTTTGTCTCTGAATGTGATTTTATGTTTATGTTTATTTTGTTTATTTTATGTTTATTTATGTTTATTTTATGTTTACTGCTTTTAAAACTCTTGCCTTGATTTCTGTTATTCATTTTGTATATAATGTGTCTTGGTGAGTTTCTAATTTGGTTAGGTCTATTTGGTATCTTATAGGTGTCTTGAATTTGAATTTTTGGATCAGTTCTGATATGGCAGAAATTTTCTTTGACTATCTCATTGAGAAATTTCTTTATGCCATTTGTTTGTTGTTCTATGTTCTCCCCTATCCCAATGACTCTCACGTTACTTCTTCTCATCCCATCCCATGTCCCATACTTCTCGGAAGTTCTGATCATGCTCAGTAAGTTTCTTTTCTTGTCTATCTTCCTTGCATTCAGTGTTGATTAGCCTGTCTTCATTTTCTGATGTTTGTTCTTTGAGAGCTGAAGCTCTATTTTCTGCTGTGTTTACTATGATATTAATATCCTCCTTTGAGCCTAATATGGTTGACTGTTTTTTAATTCTAAGAGCTCTACAACATCTCTTTTCAGAATGTCTAGCTCCTTATCAAAATGGTCTCTCAGCTCCTGAAATTTCTCTTATTTCCTTATTTAAGTCTTCTTAATTCTTTGATTATTTTAATAATCAGATTTTTTATTCTTTTTTCTAGTTTTCCATCCAGCACCCTATCTGTGGACTCCTTGGCTGGAGAGTTGTGGGTTTGAGGAGGAGAATTGCTTCCCTTTTTCCTCATTTTCAGGGCTGGGGAGTGAGCCTGTGAACCCTCTTTGGTTATTTTACTTTGGAGAGGTTGATGAGATGTGGGGTTTTTTGTCTCTTTGGTAACTTGTCCTGGATGCAATTTGAGAGATTGAGATTAATATCAAGCTCCCCAACCAATGATTAATTATTTCTAATATAGCACAAGATAAGGCATAAAAGAAAATATGAGCAACCAATGCATAGAATAAACAGTTAACCTGGTTACTTTGTTCCTTCTGAAACTGTTATCATGTTAATTACCACCTATGAGTGGAATGGTAGGATTAGTAACTATCTTTTGTTACAATAGTCTTAACTATCAGACTGTAACTGAATTAAAATTAAACAAGCATGATCAAACATGGCATTCACATTGGATTTCCATTAAGGCTCTCCATAAGGATGAATAAACAATATGTTCAGCTACTGTAAGAATATTCAAAATTACTAGGAATAAAAAATACAAATGAAAGAACAAACTAAAATTAAAAAAGGAATGAAAAAGAGGAGAGAGAAAGACAGGGAGAGATTAGAGGAATGATATTGGGGGAAGGATGAGTGTTAGAAGAATAGAGTGGCTATTGCCAGAGAATAGGAAAGATGTGGGTAACAGAGAAGTGGACTACTAGTGGGCTTTGCAGCCCTGACCTCAGTTTGTATGTCTATTATTACTAAAGCAAGTGTTCAAGGGAAAGGTAAGAAGTAAGTAGAAAGAAGAAACGAGTCCACAGCAATACTACAAACATATACACATTAAAAAAAATCCGGATAAGATGTGATGTCATACAACCTAATACGTTTTTAGAGATGTTTTGGGGAGGGGACGGGATGGATAAGGGTGGGTAATGGGGGGCTCTTGGGGGTAAATCAAATTTTAAGAATCTATATAGACATTATATTTTGTTAGAAGCTTGTATGATTGTTCAACAAATAAATTTCTGAATAAAAATCAAGCTCTGATGTATTATGAACTTAAGTAGCCCTGCTGATCACCATTAAAGTGTGACCAGTTATCTTGGAATGTTGTCCAAGAGTCTGGTGGCTTAGTTGGGAGAGGTAGGGGAATGGTTTGCCCTCAGGTAGTGGTTTCACTCCCCTATCCAATTATCTCTGTTTGAACTGTGTTGCAACCTGCACTGGCCCCAGGCTTTCCTCTCCATTCCAGCTGAATTTGCCCTGGGGTTGTAGGTAAATGAGAGTCCCATACAAAGTTCCACCTGCCTTGCCTGTGGGCTCAAAATGGCTGCAGCACATGCCACTTAGGGCTGGAAGAGGGAACACTGTTCTCTCCTCCAGAGCAAAGATGCCCTGGAGTTGTCCCAGTTTAAGTATAGAGCACAGCTCCTGTTTGCCCTCTGCCCCTTCACAATAGTGTGTAGGATCCTGGCAGGATTATGTGGACATCTGCCTTAGACTCCATGCTCTGCTATTACCCTGCCTGTTCGTCCAAAAATGCTACAGTCTGACCTCCTCTTTGGTGGGAGGGGGAGTCTGCCCCATTCTTCACAGAAGAGATGTGGAGAGAACCCGCTATCAGCCCAAGGTATGGCTTCTCTAGGAGCAGCCAGTCTCTGGTTGGTTGAATGGTCAGACTGAGTCAAACAGCATCTCATCTGCTGCTGGATTGAGGTGCAAGCAGTTCCTGGCAACCACCTGGGTCTAAATAAGTTCCTCATTTCTATTTGCTATCCCCAAGTCTCCCAATCACTGATCTCCCACTGACATACACTGTGTTAAGCCATTTTTCCCCCCCCAATACATGCACCTTGCAGGAAGGTAGCTATCCCAGTGTTTCTTCCTTTCAGGTCGCAGAGAGCTCTGGGGTGCGATTGGCTTGCCTCCCATCATTTCCACGGCTCCTCAGGAAGACTGTTCTTATGTGAATATTAATGAGTGCTTTTTACCCACAAACAGCATTTAGCGATTGAACACACCATACATCTGGATTTTATTTATATTTATGATATTAGGTAGTGGTCTAAAACTTCATTGTTTCCAAATGCATAACCAGTAACTATTTCTCACTGAAAAATTTATATTTTTTGTTATTTTCACCATTTTTATTGGTGCATTATAGTTGTTACATATTCATACGTACACACAATAAAACTATGTAATTTGGCCAGTATCCCTCCCAATCACATGCCTCATCCCTCACCTCTTCCCACCCCTTGATCCCTTTCCTTTGCTGATTTCCATTTGATTATTTTTAGTTTGTTTTACTTTTCCAGGTTTTATTGCTTGCGTGAGAACTAGTTAGTATCTTAGATGTGCAAAATACAGTGTACAGTTTTTATGTTCTTTTCCCTCCTGTCCTCTTTCCTTTTCTTTACTAGACTTCCTTTAGTTCATCTATTAATTTGTATTTGATACTTTATGTAACCTTATCCTTCACTCCTCCTTTCCTTTATTTCACTCTTACTTCAATTTAGGAAAGAAAGCATTCAACTTTTGAGTTTTGGTTTCATTAATTTCATTTAGCATGATATTCTCCATTTCCATCCATTTACTGGCAAATACCATAATTTCATTATTTTTAATAGCTGAGTAGAACTCCTGTGTTTTTGTGTCTTCCCCCATATATATTTCTTATATAATACATATATGCATCTCATATATACATACATATATATGATATATATGTATGTGTGTATATATGTATACATATATCACATATTTTTAATCCATATATCTAATGATGAGCATCTGAATTGATTCCATAATTTAGCTATTGTGAATTGTGCTGTTAGAAACACTTATGTGGCTGTGTTTCTGTAATATGCTGATTTAGATCTTCTGAGACAATACCCAGGAGTGCGATACTACATCATATGATGGTTGCATTTCTAGTTTTCTTTTCTTTCTTTTTCTTCTTTTTTTTTGGTATAGAGAGAGGTGGGGGAGAGAGAGAATCAATTTTATTTAGTTTTTCATCTGGTGTTCATTGCTCCAACACTTAGTTGTGTACGTGGTGCTGGGATTTGAACCTAGGTCTTCATGCATGCAAGGCAAGCGTGATACCACTGAGCCACTGCTCCAGCCTGCATCCCTAGTTTTCTGAGGAATCTTCAACATGCTTTCTAGAGGGGTTGTGCTAGTCTGCAGTTTCACCAACAAAGTACAAGTGTTCCTTTCTCCCCACAACCTTGCCAGCATTTATTGTTGCCATTATTCTTGATATTTGCCATTCTGATTGGTGTGAGTTGAAATCTTAGTTTTGATTTGCATTTCTCTGATTACTAGAGATGTGGAATATGTTTTTCATGTTTTTATTGGCCTTTTATATTTCTTCTAGTGAAGTTTCTGGTTCTTTTGCCCATTTATTAGGTTATTTGTTTTTTAGGTGTTAATGTTTTTGATGTTAATCTTATTGAGTTCTTTGTATATTGTGAATATTAGTCCCCTACCAGAGGACTGATTGTATAGGCTCTCTTCAAAGTCTTAGCTATTTCCTTAGCTGTGCAGAAGCCATTTTATTTAATGGCATCCTACTTATTGATTATTGGTTGTATTTTTTGCACTTTGGGGGTCTTGTAAAGGAAGTTGGTGCCAGCTCCTGTATGATGGATTGTTGATCCTATGGACAGCTTTATCTTGTTTCTGAATTTAGGAGAAATGCTTTGTTTTTTCCGTTTAGTATGATGTTGGCTTTTTTTTTTCATTTTTAAATGTCACTTTTGTCTTGAATTAAATTTGTATTTATACGTGGTTTATTTTTCATGCCGGCCCATTTATATTAGCTTATTCTGGAACCAGTATGACATTATTGACTTGGGATGGAGTATAGGGTGTTTTGATGTTTACTAAATTCCCTCTATTCACATTGCACATATGATTCTTCAAAAAATTTCTTAGACTGTCTTGCCTGCTTGACTTGTATGTGAATTTTAGAATCGGCTTGCCAAGTTCCATAAATAATCCAGGTATAATTTTATTGAGGGCTGCTTTGAATTTATAGTTTTATGTGGAGAAAATTTATAATTTGAAATACGATGCTTCTTTGCCCAGAATTGTGGCACATTTTTCTATTAATTAGATTTTGAAAATTCTTAAGTGCTTTACATTTTTTCATGAAGACAGTAGATTTATTGATGTATTATTTGAAGTTTTTCCTTATCTTTTAACATCCAATATTGTGAATGAGAAGTCAGATATAATTTGTATTATAAACTCTTTGTAGTTACTTTAATTGTAGGCAATTTTCTTCTATTTTTTTAATCATTCCTTCTGCATAAACTGGTGTAGAGGAGAGGTGATTGAGTGTCCTGTATTCTCTTACTTTATTTTCTGAACTAATAACTATGTCAATTGATCCAGGTGTCTTTTTCCTCCCCTCATGCTTTTGGTCAGACTTATCAGATAATTTCTTAAAGCTAGACCCACATATGCCACTTGTTGGGTCTTTCCAAGTCTTTTACCCACACAGAAGCAACTATGCACTATTAATTTCCACAAAGAAGGTATAGTTTTCTGATTCACAGTTGGTGGCCTGTCACGGGAGATAAAAAATTTTTTTCAGGAGGATTAAATGAGGTTGATAATATTATTATAGTTAATCAAAAAAATAAAAGGAATAATTTTTCAATTTAGCCTATCTCTTAAACTCACCCACACTAGTTTACATAATAATAATTATGGACATTAGATTGGGAGTGAATCTTGGTAATTGTCTATATTACCTTGGGCAATCTGGGTCTCATCTTGATTTCACTCTTAGGGAAATGCTCACAGAAACTTCAGTGATACTAACAGTCCTGGCCATTGGACCCAGGCATTCTGATTTTCAGTTCTGAAATTTGTTCTTTTCATTGATCCAGAGTATTAGCTGCCCAGCTTTATGAATGCATGGGCTGGGAAATTGAAATAGTGAAGGAGGGATTTTGCCATTTCCTTTCCATGTACCTGGACTTATTCCCGTAATAATTCACTCAGTGTTGCCTGAAGTTTAGATGATACTCAAGGAGCATAAAAAAAGGAAGCAGATCACACTCACTCTCGTGTGTGCCTCAAACACAGTCTTCAAATGTATTATATTTAACATATATTTATTGTAAAACATTTTGAAACTCTTTGCCATTAAAGTGTATTACTTCTATAAAGTTATGATAAAAACTGTGAAATCAAGGTGACTCAGTGTTTCACAGAGACATGTATCCCATTAACAAATCAGTGATATTAATCCATAGAACTTTTACAATGTCACCAGCAATTTTCTCAAGTTCTTTGATGAAAGATTATTTTTATGGACTTATATAGGACACCAATTCTGTGATCTTTCTAGTTTCTGACATGCTAGGAAAGGAAGAGAAAAACAAACATTTCCTGAGTACTTACTAGGTGCCAGATGTTATACCAGTGATCATGCATATGTACATAAAGTAATGTTTTTATTTTGTTTTAATGCAGAGATCTATCTTGAACGCCTGAGCCCACAAACTCTATTGCTCTGAAGCTATTTCCAACTAGATTCAAATTTCTAACTTTCTCTTCCCCACAGGATCTCTGTGTCCTTGGTAAATGTGCCTGCATGACATTTACTAACAGGTATTTTTTAAGAGGGGATAAATTTAACATAACTATATCCTGAGTTATGCATAACTAATTGTAAGTAAACTGGAAAATGGAGCTTAAAATGGATGAATCTTAAAACTGGTAGTGATTTGTGGTGTTAGGATAAAGGAATCTTTTGTAAAAATTATGCTTTTTGCATGAAACCATAGAAATTCTTTGTATACAATCATAATAAAAAAAATGGGTTTAGGAATCAGGTAGGTTTCTTCTTTTCAAATTTCCAGCCATTGGAGAATTGGAACTTGGTTTGAGTTAACCTTCTGGAGCTTCAGGTTGTTTTGTTTTGTTTTAATGAAAGAGAGGGACAGTGAGAGAGAGAATTTTATTTAGTTTTTCAGGTGACTTTCGTTGTTCTGATACTTCATTGTGTGCATGGTGCTGGGTTCAAACCTGTGTCCTCATGCATGACAGGGTGCCATAACTACTGAGCCACCACTTTAGCCCCAAGTTTTCTTATTTTTAAAAGGCACATAATAATTTATAATATTATGAGAATTACAAAAAAATAAGGTATAATATAAATGCCAAACATACAAGGTTTGTCCCATATTGCCTCTTAGAAATTGGCCACTGTCAAATGCTCTGTAAAGCACCTTGAATTTGTGTGCTTGGGGTTATTGTCTTGAGGTCAAAATGTTGCAATGGTTGCTTGGGTAGTAGTTCTGCCCTAAAATCAAATTATACTTCTCTTCCTTCACAGATTTAGATTATCTTTTAATATTTCCTAGAGGTGTGTTCTACATCTTGGCATTGTAGATATTCTCCCCCACTCTCCAACAAATATGAATCTTACGTTAAAAAAAACTATTTGGGATTTTTGTTTCTTGTCTGTATAAATCAACTTTATCCCTTTTAGAAGAAAAATTTCCTCTCTTGTTATCTGTAAATACTACACATTTCATAGAAAAATAGATGTAATCAGGTGAGAAATACTTTATATTCCAAACATCAATCTTACAGACATCTCCCTCTGCTCTTCTAGAGTGTCTTCTTCCCTTTCTGTGAAAGTGTTGGCTCTGTCTGCTAAGACCAGCTTACTCTCCACATTTTCTCCCAAAATTTGGTTTTTCTTGTGTTGAATCCTTCCTTTCAGCCCTATCAGTGTACAATTATAATTTAGTAATATTTTATTAATATTTTTCCTAACTCCACATCTTGTTCTTGTGGCAGCAGTCCCTCTCCACTGTCTCCTCTACTGTTGATTCTTTTTCAGCTTGCATTTTCTTCCCTCACAAGTCAGCCCCAGGAGACTTTTCTATCTACTAATTCCAGGAAATATCTGTTGTCAAGGACACCATCTATCTCAGCATGCCAAACCTGAGGATAATTCCCCATCTTCTTCCAACTTAATTTCTCAATAGCATTGGCTTTGCAGACTGCGACTTGCTTTGTGAAGGCGACTCCACATTGCCTGTTTTTCTTCTCAGTAGTTGCTTTTTCTCATTTTCTTTCAGCAGCTTGTCTTCATACACTGAGCTGCTAAATTTTAAAATATGCCAGACTTCATTTTTCATGAGTCACATCAAATGACCAGAAATTATAAGTAGCACCTTATAAGTAGCATCCTTTTCCTCATTATAATTTTTTCTCTTTCTCCCCTCTCCCCTTTCTACTCTTTCTTTTCCCTCTCTTCATCCCTCTGTTCTCTGCCTCCTCCTAGTTAATAAACTTATGTTGATTATCTTCTATTTTTTCTAGGCCCTGAGCCAGACACTGGACCTACAAAGATGAATAAGATGCATTCTTTGTATTCAATTCATAGTGTTTTAGCAAGTGTTAGATGTAGGAATAAATTACAGAAAAAAATTGGAGTTGCTGTGAAAAGACTATGGGTACTTATAAAGGGGTACAAAGGACATGGTGGGTAGGGGTGGAAATAATCTATGAACCTCCTCTCTGAAATGAGAATGCCTCACTCAGTTCTTACTCTAAACTCATAACCTGAAGAGAGGGGAATGAACTGAAGACTACACAACCTAAAATATGATCTTTCAGGTCAAAAATAAAATACATTTCCCCCCAAACCACCTGAGTTTTAAAATGAATAAGAAGGATATTTTATAAACAATTAAAAACCTTTTAATCTAATTTTTATTTTTATCAAAGTGTCCCATATGCACTATATGTACCATAAAAAGCCAAATAGTTCTACAGGTTCAATCATGGAAAAACCAGTTCTTGGTTCTGTTCCCTCTTTCCCAACATGAACACTTGAATATAATTTAGCTGCTTTGGCATTTGTATTCATACGACTGGAATCCTGATTCTAAGCAGAGTGTGTGTGTGTGCGCGAGCGTGCGGTGATCTCTTCTGGATCATTCTGGTGGTTGTAGTCACTGTCAGTATATCCAGGTCTTTTCTCTTGGGTTAGCCCTCTTTCTCTGAAAAGAAAGGAATTTCCCCTGTCTGGAAATCACAAGACTACTTGACTTTCTTCTGGGATCTGAAGTGTGGAAAGGGATGGGTGTTCTATAACTCAATGAAGAAACTTTTCACTTAATTTAGAAATTTTCAGTTGGTAGCCCTAATCCTAACAATACCTGGTACTCCCTAGGGTTCCCCAATTTACCCTTTCCATATTGCAAGTTTTCTAATTTTTGCTGGTGGGAATAAAAAGTAAGACCTAGACTGCAAAAAGATGCTCATATACAAGATGGAGTTGATGTGGTTCATTCATCGATGCTTCTGTCACTCATGCAGTGAAAGCTTCTCTGGAGCCTTTGTGTTAGGAATTCTGATGAGTGTTGCAAACAGTAAATATGTGCATTGAAGGTAAATTGGCACTTTTCATTGATGAGAAAATAATTGTCAAGGGCTTGTAGCCTGGTGTCTAAAGATGATTTCAACTCAAAAAGTATTTCTCCAGAATCTATGGAGAGCCAGGCATTATTCTATGTGAAAATATTATTTCCTTTTATAGTCTCTAAAGTGTTGATTTTTTACTACAAGCCTTTATTTATTGATTATTTACTTTTACACATCATTGAGTGCTCTTTGTCTTAAAAAATTATGATAGATTCCAAATCCACTCATATCTAAATATGTAGTATTGAGCATATACAGATATACCCCAAATTTATGATGGTTCAACTTAGCATTTTTTGACTTTAGAATGACACAAAAATATTAGATTTAATGGAAACCACACTTTAACCTATATCAATTGCATGTTAATGGTGAATACCCATATGGCTGTTCTCATTTTTACTTTCAGTGCGGTATTCAATGTATTACATGAGATAAATGCTTTGTGTTAGGTGACTTTGCCTAATTACAGACTGATTTAAGTGTTCTGAGCAGGTTTAAGGTAGAATAGGGTAGGCTATGATGTTCAGTAGGTTAAATGTACTAAGATACATTTTTGACTTTTGGTATTTTCACCTTACAATGGTGAAATCCCATTGGAAGTTGCATTGTACGTATGCAGTATTGGGGTATTTGGCTTAACAAGAACATAGATAAGGTTTAATGAGTGCTTTTAAATACTGAAGCATTGTTATGGCTAAATCACTGTAAGTTAGGATAATATATGGAGTCATAAGTTATAATAATATAAATATAGATAATTTGTATTGAATGTTTAATATGTGGCACACACTCTTTTAGGCATTGTATCTGTATCAACTCATTCATTATCAAGAATAAGGTGGTTTTTATCTGTGGATATTCCATTATTGGAGGTGAGAAAAAAGACATAGGTTCAGAGACAGTTGGAGATCCACCTTTCAGACTATTGCTTCTATCGATGACCACTGATTGTTGAAAGGACCTCTTAGAAAGGATTCTAGAAATGGTACCCAGGGAGGCTAGTATGCCTGTTAGGTCTTTGTTTACTCACTTGTTTGTTTTAAGGTTAAATTTGTACTGATAACTGAGTAGACTTGATAAGCATGGGAGGACAACTTGAAATTGTGAAATGTGAAAAAAAATTACGTACTAATTTCATTAGTACATTATGATAGTGTGTGGGGGTCATAGTTAATCTTCATATATACATTTCATTTCCCTTTCCTACTTCATTCCACCCAATATCCTTCCTCTACCTTACTGGCCTTTCATTTATTTATTTGAGGCAGAGAGAATGAATCTTATTTATTTTTCATCTGCATTTTGTTCTGACAATTATATACGTGGTGCTGAGGGCTGAACCCAAGTCCTCCTGCATGCCAGGCAAGCACTTTAACCACTAAACTATCACTCCAGCTCCTTCTATTTATTTTTTAATTGGCCCACTATACTTAAAAGTAGGATTCATTAAATTCTTATATGCACTTAGAATAATTTGGTAAATTTCATTCTACAGGTCCTTCCCTTCTCTTACCCTCCTTTCTCCTCCTAAATCTCCCCTACCCCTTGTACTTTGGCAACACACCCATTTTAAAAACTCCTTATTTCTCTCTAGCTTCCACTTATTAGAGAAAACATTTAACCCTTGAATTTCTGAATCTTGGCATGCTATCTAGTTCTATCCATTTACTGGCAAATGACATAATTTCATTCTTCTTAATGGCTGAGTAGAACTCCATTATATATGTACCACATTTTCTTCATCCTTTCATCTGTTGATGGATACCTATGCTGGTTCCATAATTTAGCAACTGTGAATTTCATTGCTATAAACACTTCTCTGCATGTATTGCTACGGTATGCTAATTTCAGTTCTTTTGTATAAACACTAAGGAATAGAATGACTGGGTCATATGATGGTTCCATTCCTAGTCTTTTGAGGAACCTTTATACTGATTTCCATAGTGATTGTACTAATTTGCAGTCCCCCCAACAATGTGTAAGTGCTGCCCCCATCCTCACCAGCATTTATTATTATTTGCATTTTTGTTGATTGTCACTCTCGCTGTGGTGAGATGAAATCTGTTTTGATTCACATTTGCCTGATTGCTTCAGTCAGAAGAGTAGCTGACAAGAATTTTCTCCCCTTCTGTAGACCTTTTGTCATGCTTGTAATTGTTTCATTTGCTGTGCAGAAGCTTTTTTAATTTGATGTCACTGCACTTATTGATTCTTTGTTTTATTTATTGAGCTTTAGGAGTCTTATTAAGGAAGTCATTGCCTGCACCTTTATGTTGCAACAAACTTTGAAATTATTAGATTATTTAAATAATAATTTAGTGTATTATAAATTCTTAGCCTATGTCTCTGCCGTTTATATAAAACAACTTACCAGTGGATTTTAAGGGCAAAGGTTTGTAGGGATTGAATTTGTAAGGACACATATTATTGGTTCTCAAAGTACCTGTCTAAACTCAGTTTTTTAATTAATTGCAACCATACACTAATATCAGGTTCTCAAGAGGTTTTTAGGGGTCATTGTTTGCAAATGAATACCTCTATTCTATTGCTGCTAATTTTTACTTAATTTTCTTATATTTTCACTGTTTAAAATAATTAATGGTCATGCAGGCTGCTAGTTGCTGATAGTGCATTCTTATGACTAAGGGAATCAGTGTCGGAAGTGGAACCCTCTAGATAGATGAGGCAGCACAACCGACTCATTAGTTACAGGTGCCTCGACAACACAGGCTTCCAAAGAATCTGATTGACTTCTAGTTTCCAAAGATTATCCAGAACTCTTCCCTTCTTTGTCTTCCATACAGAATCAAAACTAAATATGAATTTGACATGAAAGTTCAGAGCTTATTTGGTGCTGGGGAATGAATTGGAAGCAGGTTTATTGACAAAGAATCTTTGCACTGGTGACATCATGGTTTTTGAATATTTTCTTGGAAATCTGTCATTCTCGTACACTAATCTCTGTATTTAAAATATTTGTCATGAGCTTACTGAGGTTAAGAGCTCTCACACTAGGATTATCCACTAGGATTATCATCTTTAAACGCTGTTAGTAAGCTATACTTATTTATGATCTGGTGCTTAAGTAGTCTAATTACTAAATCATCCCCAAAAGGATCTAGAGTTTCGCACACTCTGTTGCATCTGAACCTCTATAATTTTTCTTACACAGATTAGGTCAGTTTGCAAATTTCACTAGCTTTCTAACATTGAGAAAGTGTCCTACCATTCACTTTTGTCATTTTATAGGGTTATGTTATAATTAAAGGAAAATTGAATTAAGACAAATAAAATATTGTTGGGCCATAGTAATCACTCAGTAAAATTAGTAGTTATTAGTACCAATGAAAAAGTGCCTACTTATTTTGAACTCACATGTTTGTTTTGAATATGGAAATGTACAGGAAATAGTCTCTTCTTTAATATTTATTTTGAAGTACATTCGGGATGTTTATCTTGTGCTTTGGTGGCAGGTCTTGAGGGTAGGAGAGAGATACAACCTAACAAAACACAGCTTTGCAGGTCTGTGGACTCTAGTATTTGCAATTCAAGGCCCATTGTTACAGTTTCAGAGGAAGCAAAAGTAGTCATTATGTGAAAATATTCCTCTATTGAACTGAGCTCTTCTGAAATGATTCCCTTTCCTAGCATTTTCTGTGACAACACTAGAAGTCATCCCATCCATTGTAAAAATATCCGTGAATAAAAAGCCTTGATGAGTGTCAGATAATGTGAACATCTTGAAAACTTGATGCAAATGCAGAAGAAATCAATTGCAAAGTCAAATCTCAAATCTTAGTGGAAGGAGTTGAGATTTTATGAGGTCTACAGAAGTGGGCAAATGAAAAGACCTTTGTGAAATTTCTACCACCTGTTATGTAAGGCAAATAGCCAGTACAAGTTTCTTGCATATTTCTTAGAAGCTGGTTCTGCAAAGATGGGAAACAGTTCATTCCCAGATCATTCCACACAGCTTATTTAAACAACAATTGCTGACATTCTGAAAATTTGGAAAACACAAAGCTTCAGGTTTTCCTTGTGCTTCTGAATTCTTAAGCACCACTTTCCTGCACTTCCAATTCACATTATCTTCAAATAGTTTTCCTCCCTACCTGAACAAGCCAATTAATATTCTGGCTACTATATTATTCATCTTGGAAAAAAGTTTCAGTCAAGCTCAAATTACTAAAAATAAGAAGTCAACAATACAAAACAATGGCTTAAAAAGAAAACCTTTACAAAGAGCATATTTCTGCTGGAAAAAAATACTCTATTTGAGATCAAATTTTACTATTTCTGTGCAAGAATGTTAGTTCCCACTTCAGCTCTATTCAAGTGTATACGATAAATAATTTTGGAAATTCAATGTTGATTCTTTCAGAATTTACTAAGGAAAAGGACAGAATAGCCACTGTTATCCAGTTCCTGTTGAAACTATTATGTGGAAAGGCAATGATGGCTGAACTGTCTAAATGCTATGTTGTTTTGGAAGTTTGAGGTTTATGTTTGGAAGGCCCAGGTAATGCAGTGGGTCGTTAATCAAGGAAGTGGTGTCTCATTAGGTTTCTAAACTTAACTGCATCCTCAACACAATCCTCTCCTATTCTTCCGTAAACCTCTCAAACATTTTTTTTTTTAAAGAGAGAGGGACAGCAAGAGAGACAGAGAAAGAGAGAAACAACTTTATTTAGTTTTTCACATGGCCTTATTGCTCCAACACTTAGTTGTGTACATGGTGCTGGGGTTTGAACCCAGGTCCTCATGCTTGTCAGGCAAGCGCCGAAATCGCTGAGCCACCACTCCAGCCCCCCTCTCAAACATTTCCCTTTCCTCAGTTCCTGTTCTGGCCCCTACTTGTCTTCCTAGGTTCTCTCTCTTGTCATTTCATCCCTTCTTGTAGCTTAATTCACACATCCAGGCAGATCATTCCGAACTTGGTATTTATAGCCTCATCGTCTCTTCTAAGCTCAAGTTTACATTTCAGAGAATCTGCTAGACATTTGCACCTACATGTACCACCAGTACATTTAGTATCTCAAATTCCAAATGTCTAAAACTTATGTTTGTACTTCTAGATCCTCCTTCTGATTCCTTTTTTTTTTTTCTTTGTTCCTTCCTTCATTTTTCTTAAATGGCAGCCATACTCTTTCAACCTTGAGCTTTCAAAATTTACAAAGTATACTTGGGTCTCATCTTGCTGTTGTCACAACCATCAATCTTTCCTTTAAATCAATTAAATTCCCCACACTCATCTACTGGACGCCTCTTTTGACCTTAGTTCAATGCTAGAAACTAAGGGATAAAGTGCAAACCAGTCAATAAGATATAAGCCCTATGCTCAGGAACTTTGCAATCTAGTGGTGAGATAAGAGATGGACCCACTTTTTATTCTCCGAAGCTTCAGATTAATTTTCCTGTACCTCTTACTTTGCTGTTCAGAAATTATTTCTACTACTCTTCTTCCAGATGAAGCTTATGTTCTTTATTGTGGCTTTCAAAATAACCCATAACTGGGTTCTGTGTTATGATAACAGCTTATGGTATTAGGTCAATTTCTTGTGCACCAAGCACTATTCTAAAACACATTCACCCATTATTTCCCTTTATCTACGCAACTCTCCTAAGAGAAAGCTTAGGCTTTCAGTGATGCGATATCTTGGTTAAGGTTGTTTGCGGGTAAAAGATTCAAAGACCGAGCCTTGGAGTCTGGTTTCAGAGATCTATCTTTCAACTTCTGTGTCTTCCTGCCTGCCCCACAGCTGTGATCTCTGTCTTTACCCAGTCACAAAAGACAGGGAAGGACCTTGACCCCAAAGAGCCAATCTGTTGGCTGGATTGTCAATGATAATTTGTGTGACTTGGCTTGAATAGATGAGCTGGAACTGTGGACGTTTTTCTCTTGAGGACTTGAAATAGGATACACTGGCTTTTGCCATTTATACTGATGCCTGAAATATAGGTCTTTTTCTAATTTTGATGTACTTTTCAATTGAAAATTGAAATTGAGATTAAAACAATGTTTTGATTCACATCATTTAGTATAAAATGATTCTTGGATATTTAAGTAAAATTTAAATTTAATTTAAATATTTATGTTAATATCTGGGGATGGTTTTTCCCCAAACTTTTTATCTTTGTATTATTCTCTTGTATTTTCCCTCTGGTAGCTTGTCACCTTGACTTTTTAATGTAATCAATTAATACTTTTTTTAAGTGAGAGAGGGACAGAGAGAGAGATAGAATCAATTTTATTTATTTTTTCATCTGGTTTTTGTTGCTTTGATACTTTGTTGTGTATGTGGTGCTAGGGTTCAAACCCAGGTCTTCACGCATGCCAGGCAAGTGCTGTAACTGCTGAGTCACTTCTCCAGCCCCTAAAACTTGATATTTGAGGTATGTGTTTTTAGACATGTGTTATTTTCTTACTATTTATGGATCCAGAATGGTTATCCTTCCTGGGTTACTAGGTCCTTTCATTGCATATTTGATTTTACTAGATTGCTTTTTATATTTATGCAAACTTCTGCCAGTTACTTATGTTGCAATTATTTTTTATTTGAAGTACTTTAAATTTGTTTATATTGTGCTAATTTCAATTTCCTTTAGGTGCTTTTTTTGACGGTTTTTTATTTTTAAACATCTTTTTACTAATGAATTGAGTTATTGTAAATCATAAATGCATTTAAAGTAACAATATGATATGCACATACTCTTAAACCAGAATTACCCCCTAGATTCCTCCCTACTCTCCCTCCCTCTCCCTTCCACCTACCATATCCCCCACTACCACTACCTATCTGTGATTATCCTGGATTATTTATCACTTTGCCTTTGTTGTGTCTAATACATGAGATTAACTACTTTCACACAGGCCTGGGTTTAGCATGAGCCTCTACAAAGAAGTGAAAAACATTCGACCCTTGATTCTCTAGATTTGGCTAACTTTGCTCAACATGAGTTCTTTCATTGCCATCCATTTACCTTCAAAGGATAAAATTTCATTGCTTGTAACTGCTGAGTAGAACTCCATGGTATGTATGTATGTATGTATATATATATATTCCACAATTTTTGGATCCATTCGTCATGTGAGGAGCATCGAGGTTGGTTCCATAATTTAGCTATTGTAAACTGAGCTGTTATGAACATAGATTTTGCTGTGTTGCTGTAATGTGCTGATTCTAACACCTCTGGGAACATACCCAGGAGAGGGATAGCTTTATCATATGGTGGGCTCATCCCTAGTTTTTTGAGGGTTCTCCACACTGCTTTTCAGAGAGGCTGTACCAGTCTGCAGCTCCACCAACAGTCTGCTAGCGTACCTATCTCTCCACAGCCCCTCCAGCATCTATTATTGTTTATATTCTTCATCTTTGCCAATCTGACTGGCATGAGGTGAGATCTTAATGTAGTTTTCCTTTGCATTTCTTTGATTACTAGTGATTTAGAGTACTTTGTCATGTATTCATTAGCTTGCTCAATTTTCTCTGTTGAGAAGTTTCTATTTAGCTCTTTGGCCCATTTATTGATTGGATTGTTTGTGCTTTTGGTATTAAGTTTTTTGTATTCTAAGCAAATTTTGGAGGAATCACAGGCCATGATCATCTCCCATTCTGTAGGTTGTCTCTTGACAATTTTGATCAATTCCATTTCTGTGAAAAAGCTTTTCAGCTTAATGGCATCTCACTCATTAAATTTTGACTTTAATTCTTTCACTTTAGGAGTCTTATTGAGAAAGTCTTTGCCTTCTCTGAAATGCTGGAGTGTTGGTCTTAACACTTTTAGCAGCTGTATGGTAGCTGATTTAATTCCTAGATCCTTGATCCATTTAGAGTTGATTTTTATGCAAGATGAGAGATAAGGATCTAATTTCAGCTCTCTGCAAGTGGCTGTCCAGTTTGTCCAGCACTATTTGTTGAATAGGCTGTCTCTCCTCCATGTTATCTCTTGACCCCCCTTTGTCAAAGATCAGATGTTAAAGATTTGTGGGTTTATTTCAGGGTCTTTTATTTCATTGGTCTTCATGCCTATTTTGATACCAGTACCATGCTGTTTTTGTTACTACAGTTGTATAATATAGTTTAAGATATGGTGTTGTGAATCCACCTGTTTTGTCTTTCTTGCTTAGTAATGTTTTGGGGACTCTGGGTTTCTTGTTGTTCCAAATGAATTTGAGGATTGCTTTTTCTGTATCTGTAAAGAATGACATTGGTATCTTGATGAGGATTGCACTGAATCTATTAGTGCTTTTGACAGAATGGCCATTTTAATTATATTAATTCTGCTTACCCAGGAGCATGGGACATCTTTCCGTCTTCTCAGGTCTTCTTGGATTTCTTTTATTCAATGTCTGATAATTTTCATTGTAGAGGTCTTTTAATTCCCTTGTTAGATTAATCCCCAAGTACCTTATTCTTTTTGAGGATATTGTGAATGGGACTGATTTCCTGATTTTTTTTTCTTCTGCCCTATTATTGTTAGTATACAGGAAAGCTATTGATTTATGGATATTGATCTTATAGACTGCTTCTTTGCTAAAGAAGCAGTTTATAAGCTCAAGAAGTTTTCTGGTGGAGTTTTTTGAATCTTATAGCTATAGGACATGCGGTCAGCAAACAGGGATAGTTGACTTCCTCTCTTCCTATTCTTATCCCTTTGATTTCCTTCTCTTGCTTGATTGCTCCAGCTTATTTAGATGCTTTTAAAGTCAGTCTCTACAGAACATTCAACTATTTTTTGTGTTTTTTGCAAGCTCTTTAAAGAGAATGTAAGCTCTTGTAATAGTTATGAATTTAAAACGAATTATAAAGTTTAATTAAAAATAGAATTTAATCAAAATCTAATTTGAAAGTTTTTCATTTTAATGCTGTATTAAAAATCTTAACTCATTAAATAAAAATGAAAATTGTACTACTAATGGGGTAAAATGATGTTTCAATCCATGTGTATATTATGTAATGTTTAAATAATGTTAGAAGTATCTCTTTGAGCAATTATTTCCTTATGGTGAACACTTTCAGTATAACTTCTAGCTTCTTGAAATGTAGAGTTCACTCCTGTTTTCTGGGGTCACCCTGCTGTGCAGTAGCAATAGAAATATCTGGCTTCTATCTAACTGAAATTAAAATTTAAATTAGAAATATTTCAGTTTTAAATTAATATTCAACGACATCTTAAAGGAGTGAGAATTGGTTCAAATAATCCTGAATTAGAATTTATATTCTAGCCAGTCTTTTTTAAAAGGAGGAAATTCTGATAAATGCTACAACATGGATGAACCTTGAAGACATCATGTTCAGTGCTATGAGCGTGTCACAGAAGGATAGATAATGCATTAACTGCACTTAGAGTATCTAAAGAACTGAAGATGTAGAATCAGTGAATGGATTGGTGGTTGTCAGGGATTGAGGAAAGGGGAAATGAGTGAGTTACTAATCAAAGCACATAAAGTTTCGGTCTAGCAAGTCCAATAAACTCAAGAGATCTGCTGTATCTTGTTTACCTCTATTTCACAATCATATACATTTAATGTGCAGAGTGTTCTTACCAATAAAGTAAAACTGAAAAAAAATTAAAACTAAAAAATATGTGAAATATGAAATCTTGATTGTTTCTGATGAAATAAGCTTTCCTAGGATTTTCATCATTGGTATTAAAAGTAGAACATTTTTGAAACATTCCCATTAAATTTCTTAAACATTCTTGCTAGCAATTAAAACTGATAATTTGATAAATCCAGAAAGTTGTCTATTCTGAAAGCTGATCATTAGGTAAAATAGTTCAGTGGAAAAAAATTTTTTTAAAGAGAAGGACAGAGAGAGTCAATTTTTAGTTTTTTACATGGCTTTCATTGCTCTGACACTTTGTTGAGTACATGGTGCTGGGGTTTGAACTTATATACTTGCAGATGCTGGACCCACCAAGCTACCGCTCCAGCCCCAGTTCTGTGAAATTTTGATTTAAACTTATAATGGCGTATGTATGCAAAGCCACAGATCCAGTGTCAGCCCCATCTCACTCATGGTTTTGACAACAGCTATATTTCTTCATGTCTGTACTGCTTTAGCAGTTTCTTCTCATAACTTCTAGGACCCCTCAGGCTGACCTGGCTCCCTTCTCTTTCTTGTTTTTTCTCTGGCTTTGTCTTTTAGTCATACTTCGATGTTGGGCTTTTCTTTTCTCTTTCTATACAGATTTTTTTTTTTTTTGTGATCTCAAATAGTCCCACAGTTTTAAATACTCCCTCATACTCTTCTCTTCTGGGCTTTTCTCTTCAATCCTGTCCATTGCCCTGACAACCAAACTCATAGATCCAATTATTTTCTACCTAGTTTCTTAGTATCTATTTCAAATTAAATACGCCAAAAAGCAACAACTAATTCTACTAGATTCCTGCTGTCCAAGTCACTACCAATTCTTATCCCTTGCCCTGCGATGGCTACACAACTGGTCCTACTTCTATTCTTACTCCTTAGGTCTGTTTCCCACAGTACAACTAGAATAATCTTTTAAAAGCACACTCCAGACTACTTGTATCTATGCTTTTAAGTGTCTCGGAGGACCTACATTAGCTGATCTTTGCCTGTCTCCTTATCCCTATTCCCTTTTGCTCACAAAGTTCCTCATTTGGTTCTAACCATAAGTGTTTTTGTTTTTTCTATAATGTGCCAAGTGCGTTTGCTTATCTGAGACTTTACATTTGCTCTTTCCTTTTCCTATAACTGTTTTCACTAAAATTTTGTTTCAAGTTGTCCTTTGTCCATACTGGGTATGATCCAAGACCCGTAGTGGAGGCCTGAAGTCACAGAAAGTACCCAACCCCATGTATACTGTTCATCCTATACAAACTCACCTTTGATAAAGTTTAATTTACAAGTTAGGCATAATAAGAGCATAGCAATAATAATAAAACTAAATTAAGACAATATGCTATTTATGTCACTGTATATACTATATTCATGTATATAAAAATGTCCTTCATAGGTATAAGGATTATGTCACTGTTCTTGGGTTTTTCAGGAAAAATAAGGGACCCAGAAGAAAGGCAAGGGATTAGGGGATGGGAGGAGAGAGGTAGAGGGTTGTCAGGGGCAGGGCAGAGATATTGACCAAATTGTATTGTGTGCATCTAGCAATATGTGACAACAAATCCCATCATGATGTACAACTATGTTGCATTAATAAAGAACAAGGAGAACAAATAGAAAAGAGGAATAAATATGTTGTATATTAATCCACCTAAAAAAATCAATATGCTGTAACAAAATTGCCAAAATAACTACTCTTGGGGTCTTTATTAAGCAAAATAAAGCTTACTTGGATGTAACATTGTAATACCATGGTCCATCTGATACCCAAGATGGCCACTAAGTGATTATTAGGTGCCTCACACAGCATGGATATTGCTAGACGAAGGGATGACTCAAATACTGAGTGGGAAGGAGTTGTAGGACTCAAGATTATATCATGCTACTCAGAATGGCACACAATTGAAGTGTCTCGCAGGACCTACATTAGCTGATTACAAGTTGGATATTTCTAGAATTTTCCATTTTTAACATTTTATGATGGTGCTTGACCTCAGGTAACTAACATTGTAGAAGATGAAAACATGTGTAAGAGGGAACTACTGTGCCCAGGTCTTTGCTCAAATGGCACATACTCTGGGATCCTCACTTGCTCATTTTTATGATAGGACTTACTCCTACTCTGCCATGTTCTATGGTTTCAACCTGTTTTGTTTTCTTCATGGCCATTGGTGGCCACTATGGTTTTATACTTACTTCTTATTACCTATGTCTTCCTCCAAGCTTTTTGAAGGCAGGTTCTTTGTTTGACTTACTCATTGGTTTTCTATCACTGCACCTGGCACAAAGATGATACTCACTAAACATTTGTGGAATGAACCCGAGAGAGATAAATTCCCTCTTTCTCAGTACTGTGAAACCAGTGAAAGGGGCAATCCCAAAGCACCTAATCAATGTCCTCATGACTTTCATGATCTTTTAACAACATTACAGCTATGTAGGTGTGTACACTGCTGTCATAAAAACTCTATGACATATAGCAAGTTGGTTCAGACAGACTGATCTGTCTACTTCAAAGAAACATTTTTAGTTCCTTGGAAAGTCTTTCCTCACAAATGGGCAGTCACAGGGTTGGATAATCTTTGTTATTATAGAAAAAGGATAAAAACACCAGGAGGCCAGCTGGAAGTACCACTCTAGATTCCAAGGTTTTCCTACAGGACACAGTTTTAAGAGGAGAAAACAACCAAATTAACAAAAACCAATAGAATATTAAGTAGAATCAGCATAGTTCTGACACTTGTTAAAGAAGGTTTTATTTAGCATTCTGATTAGTAAAAGAGCAGTAAGTAAAATGCAAGGTGATTTTTATTGTGTGGTTTTCAGATAAAGTATGACCAATGGTTCAATGTTCTCTGCTAGGATTTATCCTTGTCCTCTGAGCACAGACCAGATCTTACATCTGCTACAGAGATCATTTATTGTGCAACAAAACCTTTGTTTCCAAAACTCTGGAGAGATTAAGGTGCCTCAGAGGTCAGAAAAGTGCTGAATGGAGTGGTTGATGTAATGCTTGAAGGATGGCTTGGGTACTGGAATGATTCTTAGCATATCATATTCAAACCTGACTACTTATTTTGTCAAGCAATTTTCTTTGGAAGGAAAAAAAAGCAACAAAAGAACCTATTTTCCTGTGTTTGTGTTCATATGCCTGGAGATTGATGTGGGTATATGAAAGGGTATGTGGTTACAATAATAGGTACCAGGAAAAGCAAAGATAAATGAAAATCAAAAATTTGTCAAAGACAACAAATTTTCGTTGTTGGTGTTTTGTGATTTTGTTTATATCATTCCTGGAAGCATATTTTCTCTTATCCTCCTAGAGCTTGCCTTTTATTCTTTCTTATAGCAGCAGTATTGGTGTCTTGTATTTGTTCAGCACATTAGCATTTCTTGAGCTTTTATACTATATTATCTCCACCAAATAACTCGATATTTCATTTGTCTTGATTTCAAGTCAGAGGAACAATATTGAAGTGATTGAGAATTTAGATATTTTAGATTTGACTTCTGTGAGATTGACATATAGGGACAGAAAATTATACATTGGTCTTTTTATGAACTTGTACCAGAGGAATTTTATACAATGCTACTGTTTATTATATACAAGTTGACCAAAAATCATTCCACAGAGTTAAATTATATGAAGACAGGGAATAGCAGTGCAACCTACGTGGCCACATAGGCAGTAGGGAAGGCTGTATATTCAATTAAGATTTTGAGACTTAATTAATTTTTATCTCATTAGATGGCAGATATCTTTCTTCCTTTGGAAAGGGGGAGTATGGTATTATGTTGTATTGGGCTTAGGTTTCAGAATTAGATAGATGTATTGTTTATTTTTTCCTCACTATAATGAAATACCTGAAGAAGCTAACTCAGAGAAAAAGGTTTATTTAGCTCAGTTTGGGGGTTCAAATTCCAAGACAGATGGGTCCCAATGATTTGGCCTCTGTTAAGTGTGCCAGATGGTAGCACATCATGGCAGAAATGTGTGTTTGGAGGAGAGCTTACATGGCCAAAGAGGAAGTCAGGGAGGGAGGGAAGGAGATCACAAACTGTGCTGAGAGTAAGCCCCCAATGACCTAAGACTTTCCACTAAGGTCCTGCCTCCCATAGGTTCCATCACATCCCAGTGCACCCTCCTGTGGACCAAGCCTTGGATCATAAAGGTCCCTTGGGGGCTGCTTGGACCATATCCAAACCGTAATATTAGCCTCAGTTTTAATATGTATTTATATCATTTACTCATTGTGTCATTTGGAGAAAGTCATTGAATGCTGAACCTCCATTTGCTTATCTATAAATGAGGAGTGAAAGAGCTTTTTGTAAACAGACCACATGGGTCTGTTACCCCAGAGTCAGTGCCGACTTGCCCCTTGGTGAGAGTGGCGGTGATTGTGCTGAGTTGGGAGAAAGGACATACTGGACATTCTTGGGCACCACAACCTTTACTTTCATTGGAGAGACTTTCAGGTGATAGGATGGGGGTGTGATGGCTGGATCAGCGAACTCTCTTTCCTTCTGAAATGTGCCTTCATGGTGGATGGAACTTGAGTAGTGTTTCAATGCTTTCCTTTCGGGGAATACCAACTACCCATTATGGTTTCTAACTTGGGTATAGACATAAGTCCTTCCCTTGATTTCATTTAATGGATGTGAGACAGATAATACATTGTAACAGAAACAATAGCAGCAGAAACAAAACAAAACAAAAAAAAAAGGAGGGGGAAAGGGAAGGAAGAGAAGAGAAAGTTTTCACCTCTTCTTTGCCACAGCTCTTTAGCAGCTTCCTTTTGTAACAGAGGGTCTGAGTCACTCTGACGCTTATTGTAAAGAGTACCAGAGTGCTGGTTCGTGTTCTCACTGTCCTCTACGTTGTCAGAATATAGCTTTGGAGTCCCCAGAGGCAACTGGGCATTTTTGACCAATGGGCTCTGTTTAATGCAGTCGGTAAGATGCCCATCGGACAGTTCTGAAGAAAGGGGAGCCACATTCCTTACTCTGAGGCTTACACATTGAGATTTTAGAAATCATTTTACTGGAAACTATTTTTGGCTAAGATGGAAAGATGGGCCAGAAATATCATCCTGCCTGACGCAATTAAAAACTCAGACAAAAGCAACAGTTTCCCACATTGAACATCAGGCAAAGAATATGATCCCTGGTTATGTCTTGCAGGATGTGATTCTTGAGAGATGGGAGACAAGCCAAGGGCACTCCCGTATTACCTCACATGCTGCACTGAGCTTCTAGACCTTACACCAAGGTGGCAGGAACCCAGCAAGACTCCCTGAGTTAGGGAGAACTGGACTGAGAGTAGGAGAACAAGGCAGCTAAAGTTTTCAGGGCAGAGTACATGAGAGATGGGAACAGCACAGTAGGAACTTCAGAGGCTTACAGCAGGCACTCAATAGCAGAGAAGTGATCAGGAAGCTACAAAGGTGTAGAGACAGAACCACCAGAAAAAGTGATGACTACTGGAACTCACACAAGGCCAGGAATTATGCCTTTTCCCAGCAGCATGTTGGAAAACCCTATAATTTGTGGGACTTTGACTAATCAGAAGCATCTTCTTGCTTTAGCAGTACAGAATAATTGATCCTATGCTAAATATTGCTCTTGCCTTACCTACTAAATAACCTAGTAGTACCCAAAAGGGTCAAATGATTGCTAACAGCATCTCAGAACAAAATTCAAATATATTTAGAAAAATATATTTTATCTAAACGGTAAAAGTCATAATATCTGAAGTAAAAAATTACAGCATGCAAAAACCAGTAAAATAAACTTTTATAAATTGAGGCATGATGCAAAAAATTGCTCATACCTGAGATTCATTTCTTCTTTTGCATTCTTCCTCAGCTTGTTTAGTTGATGTCAAAAAAGAATGTTTGAGAATGGAAGCTGACTTTGTCTTTGCTTGTTCTGTGTGTCTTAGGTACTGAAATAACAGTGACAAACCTAATTGAAAAAAATTTGTTTTCCATATTTACAAAGAGGTCTATTTGATCTCTAGAGAATCACATCTTTTTATTTCATATCCAGTAATAAATGAAAGTGCTGGAGGGTTTTTAAAATCTGATTTCATTCTTTCCTTTGAGTCCTGCTTAGGATGTTACTACAAAAAAGAAACCAACAAAACAAAAATATTTTAGAATGTTAATAAAAGACAGAGCTTTTGATACTGTACCCTAGAGCAACAATATATCTATAGTACTATTTTATAAGATTATTAATTTTCTTAACAATGACTGATTATCACTTGTTAGTTTAAAACATTTGAAATAGTCTGAAATTTAGGCCCATAACACACTCACAGGCTTTCAAACAAGTGAACTGGAAGTTCTCAGTGTTGAGAGCAGCGATTACAAACTTCAGATGACTTTAGGTGTCCCTATTATTGGTCCCCACCCCCTCTTTCACTACTTCTTTCCTTCTCCAGGTGCTTTTAGTTTTTCTGCTTCCTAATTCTACCTCTCAGAGGTAGTGACACCACTAGAAAGGAAACTTCCTGCCCTCTGTTCTTTTAAATTCTTTTCAAAAGAACAAAACTTGTCTTTTTCTGTTCCCTTTGATTCTGGAAATTGTTTCAGTCTTTTGTCTTTCTGGTTGATTTCTGATAACCAAGTCAAGTCATAGAAGGTGACTAAGTTTATTCCCATCACTGAGAAGAAGAGTCTCCAAGCATGAGTGGGGTTGACTGACTCAGATCTTATACTGACCTTGTTACAAAGTCACAGGAGGGGCTAGAGTGGTGGTTTGGTGGTTATAGCACTTGCTTGGCATGTTCGAGGATGCAAGTTCAAACCCAAGCACCGCATACACAACAAAGTGTTGGAGCAATGAAAGCCACATGAAAAACTAAATAAAACTGATTCTCTATTTTTCTCACTTCCCCTCTCTCTGTCTCTCAAAAAAAAAATGTCATGGGAGCCCAGTTCTTTGTCTCTAGCATTTTAATTGACACATTATATATTCAAAAGTTTTGTATATTTTGAAGAATAACAAGGGTTGATAGGAAGGAGAAATATTTGAACTGAGATAGAGCAAGGTACATTCCAAGCAGTTATAGGTGTCACTGTATATACTATAGTCATGTGCATAAAACAGTTCTTCATAGGTATAAGAATTATGTCACTGTATTTGGGTTTTTTTAGGAACAATATATGACCTAGAAGAAAGGCAAGGGATCCGGGAATGGGAGGAGGGAGGTAGAATGGTGCAAGGGGTGGGAAACTGAACAAATTGTATTGCTGATTCATGTGCATCTAGGAATATGTGATGACAAATCCCATCATTATGTAAAACTATAATGAACTAATAAAAATAACTTTAAAGAACAAAGTGTTGATGAGCTTCTGAGAAAAAATTATCAATATTAGAGCAAGCATATAACCTGCCTTTTTAGAAATTGTACTAAAAACAGAGAGGAAAAACTTTTATCTGTGTTGAAAGAAGGGAATAGTGCTGTTAATGTGCCAGGATCCTTAGAACAAATCTCTACTAAGTGTCATCTGCCAGGTATTACATTGAAGGAAGTCATGGGGTCAGTTCATAACTCTATTTCCTCTATAAAATGGTGCTGAATTTTAAGATGTCCATGAAGAAGGTTCTGGGAGAAGACCACAGATGCTCCTACTGAAGGGTCCAGGGACAGAGGGTGGTGAGTGGTGATATGGGAAACAAAGGAACACTTCACTTTCAGCCAATATTAGCTTCATGATAGAGATTCCCAGGGGTATCAGCACAGGAACTGGGAAAGAGAGCTCTACTCTGGCCAACAGGAAGCTTGTGAGCAAGGGGTACTTCCCTTGAAGATTCTGCATTGGTAAATGCAATGAAAATTTCACTCTCCAGCTCAATAGTCAGAAGCATCTGAAAGGTTAGATGCAATAGTCTGAATATGTGAAGCTGGGGCCAGAACAGATTATCAGATACAGGCAGACTGATGGGAAAGTTAAAGTAGATGTAGAAACTTATTCCCTCAGCCTGAGGCACTTGCCACTGTCTCCAGAATATTTCAAATAATTCACAATGGGATTATCTATGTTGAAGTCTGAGAGAGTGCCAGAGATAAATAGGTAAATTTGAGGCATCTACAGGAAGATAGAGTGTTCGTAAACAAAGATTAAATAGATTGCTTTTTTAAAGATGGAACTGGAAAACAGGTTTGTGGAAAAGATTTTATATCATAAAACAATGAAAGAATTAAGGCATCTAAATAGGAAAAAATATTTTTGAAATATTTGCTATAAGGAAGGAAGTAAATTGTAGACAGCATCTACTTAATGCTTTCAAAGGATGAAAGTAAACAGGGTCTCCTTAGAAAACAAAAATAGATAACATATTTCAGTAAACAAGGATCTTTGGTGATGCTAAGAATTCAAGGAGATATAAAGTATAACAATACTAAACTGAGGAGTATTTTTGAGAGTTGCTCCTTTAACTGCATGGTGAGCCAGGTGGTTTTCATTTGTGAAGACAAAAACATAATCCCAAATAGATAGAACTTGAAGAAGGAATACTTCAGAATTTAACTGCAAAATAGTTAAAAATAGAACAAAAATTAAATGTTTGAAGACTAACTTTAACTGAGAAACAATTTGAAGAATTACAAACTAGGAAATCACAATATCAGAAATAATAGCTAAATAAAATCCTCTCTTGTTTTTATTGGTTCATCATTGACTTACATAATGAAGGGATTCCTTGGTTCACCTTCATACATGTGTACGTATTGACAGAGTTGCTTTATCCTGATCCTTCCCCAGGATCTCCCTCACTTCCTGACTCCCAGACCTTATGACTCCTATGTAGTTCTCCCAAGTTACCTAAATGATCATATACATGTAATTTAAACATTGAAATTACTGGATTTATACACCTTCCAGAATATATTTGGGGTGCTCATAGGAGTAAAATGTACCATACAGAAGTGAACACTCCCCATTTGAGGTTATTGTAAAGGGGATGAATTTTCTGATTTCTTCTTTGGTAGAATTGTTGTTGAAGGAATTGATTTATAGATGTTGATCTTGTATCCTACCACTTTGTTGAATTCCAAAGCTCTAGAAGCCTTCTGATGGAGCTTTTTGGATGATATAATAGGATCATATATCAGCAAATAAAGACAATATAACTTCCTCTTTTCCTATTCAAATTCCTTTGATTTCCTTCTCTTGTCTGATTGCTCTGGCTAGGGTTTCAAGTACTATATTGATTAAGAGTGGTGAGAATGGACAGCCTTGTCTTGTTCCTGAGTTAAGTGGGAATGCTTTAAGTTTTTTTTTTCCCCACTATGTATAATGTTTGCTGTGGGTTTGTCATAAATGGTCTTGACAAAATTAAGTTCCTTTGATCCCTAGCTTCTCCAAAGTTTTGAGCATAAATCAGTGTTGGATTTTGTCAAAGGCCCTTTCTGCATCAATTGAGATGATCTTAGTTTTTGTCTTTAATTCTATTTAAGTGATGAATTACTTTATTGATTTGTTTATGTTGAACTAGCCTTGCATGCCTGGAATGAAGCCCAATTGATTATGACCTTTTATGTTTTTGATGTGTTTTTGGATGCATTTTGCTATGATTTTGTTGAGGATTTTTGCATCTATGGTCATCAGGTAAATTGGTCTATAGTTTTCTTTATTTGGTGTGTCTTTGTTGGATTTTGGTATCAGGGTTATGGTTACCTCATAAAAAGTGTTTGGGAAGGTTCCATTCCTTTCAATTTCATGGAATACCTTACTAAGGAGAGGTGTTAATTTTTCTGTAAAGGTCTGGTAGAACTCATTTGAAAAATCCATCAGGTCCTAGGCTCTTCTTTTTGGTAAGGGATTTGAATGCTGTTAAAATTTCACTACCTGATATTGGTCTATTAAGCTGGTCAGTATCCTCCTGTGTCATTTTGGGAGTGTCATAAGTGGATAGATACTTGTCCATATCCTCCAAATTTTCCAACTTGGAGGAATATAGTTATTCAAAGTAGTTTCCGATAATCCTTTGGGTTTCAGATAAGTCAGTGGTCATGTCTCCATTTTCATTTCTGATTTTGCTGACTTGCTTCATTTCATTCTTCTTTTTGTGAGGTTGGCTAGAAGTTCATCAAATTTATTTTTTGAAGAACCAACTCTTTGTTTCATTGACTCTGTATTATTTTCAACTTCATTGATTTCAGGTATGATCTTGATTATTCCCTGACTTCTACTGGAGTTGGGATTGGTTTGTTCCTGCTTTTGTAGGGATTTGAGGTGGAGAACGACTTTATTTGGGTTCTCTCCCAATTTTTGATGAAAGCACTCAGTGATAAAAATTTATTTCATACTGTTCTAGAAGTTACAATACGTTGTGTCTTAATTCTCATTGATTTCCAAGAATTTCTCGATTGCTGTTCTAATTTCCTTTATAGTCTATTTTTTAAGAGGGTACTGTTCAAACTCCATGTATGTATGTACTTTGTTTTTTTTTTTCTTTTCTTGCTGTCAATTACCATTGTGGTCTGACTGGATACATGGGATTAGGTCACCTTTTTTGTATTTGCTAAGATTACCTTTGTGGTAAGATATGATCTATTTTAGAGATGGATCCATGCACTGCTGAGAAGGTAAACTCAGCTGATTTGGGATGAAATACTCTGTAGATGTCTGTTAAGTCCATTTGATTTATAGAGTTGTTTAGGCTGGAGACTTCCTTTGATTTTTTTTAAATTTCATTTTGATGATCTATTGGTGATAAAGGTGTATTAAAGTCATCCAATATTATTGTGTTGAGATCTATAAATGGTTTAATGCCATGGACTAATTTTTCAATATATGTGGGAGTGTAAGAGTTTGGTGCATAAATGTTGACTATGGTTATCTTTTTGAGAGAGAGAAAATCAATTTTATTTAGTTTTACAAGTGACTCTCTTTGCTCTAAGACTTCATTGTGTAGGTGGTGCTGGGGTTTGAACTCCCATACTTGTGCATGCCAGACAAGCACCATAAGTGCTCAGCTACTTCCCCCACCCGTGGTTATATCTTCTTGATGTAGTGTTACCCTAACTAAGATGTAGTGGCCTTCTTTGTGTCTTCTGACTAATTTTTGGTTGAAAACTACTTTGCTAGAAATGAATATCATAGCACCTGCTTGTTTTGGGGGGGGCTATAAGTATGGTGTTTTTTTTCCCCAAACCTTTCACCTTCAATATGTGGCTGTCTTTGGATGTGAGGTAAATCTCCTATAAACAGCATGTTGTTGGATTTTTGCTTTTTGATCCAGTCTGCTAATCTGTATCTTTTGTTTGGGGCATTGTGCCCATGCACATTCAATGTTACAATAGATATGTGATTTTCATTCCCTGGCATTGTGGCCTTTGCTGCATTTGCCATCTTGGATATCTTTCAGTGATTTATTCTTTCATTGACTTTCCTCTGATTTGGGGTTTAGGAGTTGTTTGTTTATTCTTCTGTTTGAAGTTTGCTAACTTGTTCTTGTCATAGAAAATCCCTCCCTCCATCAAATTTGAAGCTGAGTTTTGCTGGGTATAGTATTTTTGGCCTCCAGTTATTTTCTTTCAATATTTGAAAAATTTTGTTCCATACTCGCTGCACCTTCATGATCTGGTTTGAGAAATGCTCTGTGGTCCTCATTGGTTTGCCTCTGAATGTGACTTGGTGTTTTTCTCTTACTGATTTTAATATTCTTTCCTTGTTTACTCTGTTGTTCATTTTGAACATGATGTGTCTTGGAGAGTTTCTCATTTGGTTAGGTCTGTTTGGAGCCCTATAGGCCTCTTGAATGTGAATACCTGATACTATTCTGCTATGGGGGAAATATTTTTTTATTATCTTATTGAGAATGTTCTTTATGCCCTTTGCTTGATGTTCAGTGTTTTCCCCTATCCCAGTTGCTCTTATGTTATTTCTCCTGGTTTCATAACATACTTCTTGGAAATTCTGATCATGCTCAGTAAGGTTTTTTTCTTGTTTATTCTCCTTGTGTTCAAGATTACTCAGCCTGTCTTTGTTGTCTGATGATCTTTCTTTGAGAGCTGAAGTTCTATTTTCTACTGAGTTTACTCCGATATTAATATCTTCCATTGAGCTTTTGATTTGGATGACTGTTCCTCAGTTCTAAAAGCTCTGCTAAATCATTTTTTCAGTGTGTCCAATTCTTTAATAAAATTGTGTTTCAGGTCTTGTAATTGCTCTTATTTCCTTCCTTGAATCTTCTTTTAATTTTCTGATCATTTTTATAATCAGATTGTTGTTGGTATTTTCTAAGTTTTCATCCAGGTCCCTATCTGTGGAATCCTTTGCTGGGGAGTTGTGGGTTTCTAGAGGAGAATTGTTTCTTTCTTTCCTCATTTTTAGTGTCAGAGTGGGCCTGAGATCTCTCATTGATTATTTCACATTGGGACTTGGTTGATGGGTGAAGGGTTTATGGCTCTTTACTTATTTGGACTAGGGTACAATTTGGATAGTACATTTCAAGAGCTCACTCCACAACCTGTGATTTATCATTGACTTTTACGATTTCCAATACTGTATAAGATAAGGGAAAAGAGTAGATAAGTGCAGGCAATGTGTACAACAGACAGCATTGAAAGGGTTACTTTGATCCTTCTATAACTGTTACAATGTTAATTACCACCTATGAGAAGAGAAAAAGGATTAGGAGCTATCTTCCATGAGAACTGTCAGATTATATCTGGTTTAAAAGTAAATAACCATCATCAAATTTGGCATTCGCTTCAGATTTCCAGTACCTATCTAGGTAAGGAAAAATAGTCTTGAGAGCAAAGGAGATTGTGATAGGAAGGTAGAGAGGAACTAGAGCAGCAAGAGAGTGGAGATGATCTGATAAAATAAAAAGAAAGAGGAAGAGACTGAGATAATGACTGTAGGGGAGGGTGAGAGAGAGTGGAATAAAGGTTACATGAGAAAGTGCTCCAAATCACTAGTAATTAGAGAAATGCAAATGAAAACTACATTAAGATATCATTCTGCTTTATCCTCACTAATTTTATCATGCACTAAAAGCATCTACCTATCTCTCAATTATCTGCCTATCAGATTTGTCTTCTACTAACTAGATTCTTCCATACATAAGTTTCAACCAATTGCTTTGTGTACAGGGACATTTTTTCATGTAAATACACAAAAATTTTATTTTTTAAAGGTAGTTATTGTATGCTTTTTCTATATGTACATTTACAAATATGTCTATAGCATAAATTTCTGAAATTTCCTGGTCACATGGTATACAAATTTAAATTTTGATATTGCCAAAGATTGTCCCAATAGTTGTAACACTTTGTTCTCCCTATAACAGCACTAGTTTCCTCCTACCTTATCTGTGCTAGATATTGTTACTCTTACCAGATATTTTCCATAGTTCTGGTTAGGGAAAATTAAGGATATTTGAGATAAGTTCCTAAGTATTTAAAGGATCACATTAAGTTCACAATATGTTCACTAAGTTCATAGATAAATGCTCAAAGAGTAATTGAGAAAGCATATACGGGAGGGGGTCAAGATGCCTGGATTCAACTCTGACTCCACCATCACTTGCTGTGAATACAGTAGCTTAATTACACTTTGTATGAGATTCCTGATCAGTAATAGTGGGATAATAATGTACCGTTTTCAGAGACATGTGTAGGGAAATATGGAACATGTTTGGATGGAGTAAAGATTTAATAGAAAGTACTTGTTATTAAAATTGAATTGCTTGAGGCAGTCTTATTCTTTAAGGAATTATATTGGTGGGTTAATGTTCTCTTTCATAATATTTTCTCAAGACATTGTCGGCATAACTGATGCCATTTCTGTCCTGAACTTGCTCATTAAGAAGCTGAATCTATTATATCTGGAGTTTTTCAGCCCAGTGGGTGGTGAAAGCTCATGTATAGACTTACCACCATTAGCAAATAAAAACACAGGACACCAGTTAATTTTGAATTTCAGAGAAATGACAATTTTCTTGTTGTTCCATGCAATATTTGTTTGGAGCATAGTCACACTAAATAATTGTTTGTGTCATGTTTGAAATTCAAATGTAACAGAGTATCCTATATTTGTTTCTGACAGTATCAGTCAAGTGTGCTGCTGAAACACCCTGGGCAGTCTCTGTAGCTAATGCATTATTGGAAGATGGAATCTTTTCCTCATGATGTAACATGTACTTTTGCTTTTTTCTATCATAAAACATATTTTCCTCATGTCCCGTCCACATCACCTGTCCCCAAACTGCAGATTCTTTTTTTTTATTTTATTTTTGAGCAACCTTACAAGATTTTAACAAAATAATATAAAATGTGTATATATTCTGGATATTGCATTTATCCCCAGGAGTGCCCCCCCAGTTACCCTCCCTTATCCCTCCCTTCCCCTTCCCATTATAACTCTAAAAAAAGTATTAGATTGTAAAGCATTACATCTTATCTGGATTTAACTCATGCTACTAGACCAACTTTCTCATTGTCCAGGGTCTAGTCCCCACCTCCACAGATGAGTGGAGACAATCGACCCTTAGATCTCTGGGTTAAGCTGATT
>PVKS010011407.1:0-56784 GCA_004027875.1 Aplodontia rufa | reverse complement strand
TATATATATATATATATATATATATATATATATATATTCTTTATAATTTTGCCGTTAATTCCTAGGATCATGGCATAATTTCTGATAGGGTACATGGGATAATACCTACTATTTTATATTTGCTGAGATTTCCTTTGTGAACTAGAATATGATCTATTTTGGAGAAGAATCCATTCGCTGCTGAGAAAAAGGTAAACTCAGCCAGTTTGAGGTGCATTATTCTATAGATATCTGTTAAGTCCATTTGATTTATGGAATTGTTTAGGCTGGAGTTCTCTTTATTGTTTTTTGCTTTAACGATCTGTCTATTGGTGATAGAGGTGTATAAAAGTTTAAGTATTATCATGTTGGGGACCATAAGTGGTTTCATGTCATGGAGTATTTTTTCCACATAGTTGGGAGTGTTGGTGTTTGGAGCATAAATATTTACTATGGTTATATCTTCCTGATGTATTATTCCCTTTCCTATGATATAGTGGCCTTCTTTATCTCTTCTGATTAGTTTATGAATGAAATCTACTTTCTCAGATATAAATATGGCAACATCAGCTTGCTTTCTTGGGCCATATGCCTGATAGATTTTATTCCCCATCCTTTCACCCTCAATCTGTGGCTGTCATTGGCTGTAAGTCTCTCCTGTAAGCAGCATATTGTTGGATTTTGTTTTTTGATCCAATATGCTATCTGTGTCTTTTGATTGGTGCATTGGAACCATTCACATTCAGTATTAGGATAGTTATGTGGTTGTGGTTCATAGTCCTCATGTTTTATTAATGAGTTATGTGCAGTCTTGTTTGTCTTTTTTTTTTTAAGAGAGGAGGAGGGGAGAAAGAAAGAATATCAATTTTTATTAAGTTTTTCATATGGCTTTCGTTGCTCTGACACTTAGTTGTGTATGTGGGTGCTGGGGTTTGAACCCATGTACTCGTGCATGTCAGGCAAGTGCTGTAACTGCCGAGCCACCACTCCAGCCCCTTGTTTGTCTTTTGATAGCATGTACTTTTTAAAAAGTTTCCTATACTTGTGGGTTTTGAGGATTGTTTCCTTGTTCTTCTATCTGGAGTTTATCTTTGAGAATTCTTTGTAATGCTGGTTTTCTTCCCAGGAATGCTGTGAATTTGATCTTATCATAAAATGATCTTATTTACTCTTTGAATTTGAAGCCGAGTTTTGCTGGGTATAGTATTTTTGGCTGCAGGTTGCAGGCATTCAGAGATTGAAATATCTCCTTCCAGGATCTTCTTGCTTCTAGGGTCTGAGTTGAAAGTCAGAGTGATCGTTATTGGTTTGCCTCTGAATGTGATTTGACATTTCTCTTTTGCAGATTTTAATATTCTTTCCTTGATTTCCCAGTTATACATTTTGAATATGATGTATCTCAATGAGCTTCTTTTTTGATTAGGCATATTGGGTGTCCTATAAGTTTCCTGGATGAAGATATCTTACACTATTTGGGAAAAATTTTCTTTAACTATTTCATTGAGAATGTTCTTTATGCTATTTGCTTGCATTTTCATTTCTTCTTGTATCCCAATTACTCTTATATTGTTTTTTCTGATTTTGTCCAAGACATTTTGAAAAATTTGCTTGTGCTTTGAGTTTTTTTCTTTTTCGTCATCTGTGTGCTCAAGCTTACTCAACCTGTCCTCATTGTTGGAAGTTTTTGCTTCAAGAGTTGAGTTTCTAGATGTTTCTCATCCAGAATAAAAATCCCATATTTGCATATATGAAGGTTTATGTATTTATATATGGGTATCTGTATAATATGCATTAGAGTAATAGGTAGGTTCTTAGAAGAGTTTTATCAATGTTCTTTGTCTGAACTGTAAACACGAAACTCAGAATATTCAATAGCAAAACAAATAATCCTATTAATAATGGACAAAGGATTTGAATAGATATTTCTCCAAAGAAGACATACAAATGTTCAATGGATAGAAGATTCTGAGAAATGCAAATGGAAGCCACGATGAGATGTTACCTTACACCCGTTAGATTGGTTGTTTTCAAAAGGTGAAAGATAACAAGTGGCATGCGGAGAAAGGAACCTTGGTCTACCCTTTGTGGCATTTTAAATGGTGTTTTCCATTTTGGAAAACAGTATGGTGATTCCTTACGCCTCAGAACTATAACATGACCCAGCGACCCCACAGCGGGGTGCATCCCCAAAGAAAGTGCACTCAGTATGTTGAGGGGTTACCTCCTCGCCTAGGTTTGTTGCAGTATTATTTACAATAAGGAGACTTGGAAGCAACCTGTGTCCAAGGGCTGACTGCAGTGAGGTAGTATATAAGCACCATAAGTACTATTTGAAGTGATGGACATACTAGTTCCGACTTCATCAATTTAGTGTATTCATGTGTAACACATTGTACCCCATGACTATTTATAATTTATCAATTAAAAATAAAACTAAAAAATGCCTTAAAAAGGAAATAAAAGAGAGTTGAGGTTCTGTTTTCTATAGAATTTAGCCTATCATTAAATTCTTCCATTGTTCCTTCGATGTGGTTAACTGAAGATTTTGGCTCCATTTCTTCCTTTTTCAGTACCTCTATTTCTTTGATAATAGAGTTTTTCATCTCTTGAGGTTTCTCACTTAGTCCCTTCATTAAATCTTCTTTTAATTCATTGTTCCTTTTAGTAATCACACTGTTGATAATCTAGGTTTTCATC
This sequence comes from Aplodontia rufa, assembly GCA_004027875.1. Taxonomy (NCBI): domain Eukaryota; kingdom Metazoa; phylum Chordata; class Mammalia; order Rodentia; family Aplodontiidae; genus Aplodontia; species Aplodontia rufa. The sequence goes on along the minus strand of PVKS010011407.1, from coordinate 54,108 downwards.
CTGCTCCCTGTCTGTTGGCTCCTTGGTAGGGTAGTTGTGGGTTTGAGTGAACCTTTTCTAGTTTGACTCTTCATTTTTGAAGGGCTTCTTCTGGATCTTTGAATTGTAGTGTCCTGTGCTGAAGGTAGGCAGGGCTTCAGGTGCTTCTCCTTGCAGATCAAAGGGATTGGTAATGTATGGATATATTGACTTTGAAAAGTGCATACTAGTTCTATGAAATACTTTTGGGCGCTATAGTTCTCACAGTGTCAAACAAAATTGTTGCCTGCCAGTGGAGAGCGTTTTCTTTCTTCTTCTCTAAGTTGTCAGTCTTCTGTTTCCATTTCCTGCTTTATTGGATGGGTTCAGATGCATTCAGTATAATCCAGCGCAATCCTGGACAGAAGCGATAGGAGAGGATGTCTGTGCTTGAGCTTAATAAGAGATGTTTGGTTTTTCACCATTAAATATGATCTTTCTTCTTTATTTCTCTGTTCACACTGTGAATTATATTGATTAACTTTCAAATGTTGAGCCAGCATTCCTGATAGGAATCCCACTTGATGTGAGGTACTGTTCCTTTTTTATGTAACAGTGGATTGATTTGCTGTTATTATGTGAACTCTTCTAGCAGAACTGTTGTTAAGGTGTCAGACTGTTTAGCTGCATTCAACCCAGGATGGCTTGGTGGTCATGCCTCTTCTCCACCCAAAGGTATTTGTCTCTTCTTATGTTTTGGATCCACTGATTGCTCTCAGATCTCAGTTCTCCAATGGGTTTGAAAAAAAGTTGTGTAATTTGCAGATGCTTGGCCTTTTTTTGTGGTTGGTATAAGGGTGAGAACTTGCTCTGTCCAGCTCTCCATATTCCTGTGTGAAAATTGGAGGCCCCACAATTATTCTTTCACAATCATTTGTATAAGTTAGAATTGCAATTAGATTTATACAACCTAACATCTTAAGTGTCTTTCAATCCAGTTTCTTCCCCACCTTTCTGAATCCTGTTATCTTCTGTTGTTGTTGTCAAGGACTCAGGATATCTGTCTTACTGTTTCCCAGTCTGAGTATTGATAATTGCATTCCCGTGATGTGGTTTAATGTGCTCCTCTGTTTGGTAAAATGGTTAAATCTTGAGGTTTTTATTGGAATCAGGTTCATTTTTCCTTGATTATTCATAATCTACATACCTCTCTCTGTCTGTCTCTATCTCCCTGTGTGTGTGTGTGCGCGCGCGTGTATGTGTGAGAGAGAGAGAGAGAGAGATGTCACCAGCCCTTGATGTTTGATGCCTATCTCTATGAATTCATTAGGACATTTGTTAGCCTTTCTTTTACATGAAGAGAATGAGGCTCATAAAGGTCAATGATTTTCCTGACATTATAGCCAGTTAGCAGAAGCAGTGTTCAGGGGTGGAGCCTGTGTCTCATAAATGCAAGTCCAGTATTCATTCTGAGGTGTATTGACTCTCCACACATTGCATTATTAGCAATGTCCCACCCGTGAGGACATGGGGCTTATTTCTTTTAGAGGGATGAATGGTTGAATTCAGTTCTGCTTGGAGGCATAGAACCATACCAAATGATTACTCAAGAAATTTTCCTTCAAGTTCTGGATTACATTAATTTTTGTGAATCTAATTAAAAAATAATTCATGCTAATTCAGTGTCTGGAACAGTCTTTAAACTCAGCTCAGGGTCCAGAGCACATTTGGGTTTCTGCTTGCCTCTCCAGTTCTATCAAGGAAAAGACACCAAACAAACACGCACAGAGTAATTACTACAAAGCCATTTGTTTCACTTTTATATTACATTCAAGACACATTGCTGAAATTTCCCTATAGCTAAGGGTGTGTGGAGAGAGAGAGAGAGAGAGAGTGTGGGAGAGTGAGTGTGTGTGTGTGTGTGTCTATAACTAGTTTTCATCTGTCACCTACATTTTTCATGGGTTTTATCTAAGATAATACAGAAACTATCCTGGGGGCGGGGTGGGGGAAGCAATTTCAGGAATTATTGGATAGACTTCAGTGTAGATACTTCAAGAAAGACATTTTTAACTCTATAAAAAATAAATTTATCATGTTCAAAACAGCCAAGGACAGACATCTCTCCTGCCCGAGCACTCATTTTTCAACATACATGATGAACTCAGTTTCACATCCTTCATCATCTGGTGCAGGGCTGATGTTCCTGGGCTTATTTTCCAAAAGAGAACATACACTTTCCTCCCTGCAAATATTTCCAGAAAGCTCTGTAATTTATTAAATAAATCTATAATATAAAAATCATCATTAAAATAGCTTTCAGTCTATTTCAAAAATAACGTATGCAATAAGGACAGATAAGCCTGGCTTTGCCCCTTAGCCACAGAGTTTGGGGGTTCCGAAGCAGCTTCTGCACTTTCCCCAAGCAGGCTTGGAAGCATGTAAGTATAAACAGAACCTTTTGCTTGAGTTGGGGGCAAATGGAGGTCCTGGGGCCTTGTTGGACACTAGGAGAAAATAGAGCAGAAGCTGAAAAAACCTACTCCATTGTGAGATGTGTCAAGCGTCCAGCACAAGGACCAAAAAGATCAGACAGGGTGGGAATTATATTTGGAACTCCAGGACCCTTACAATATTAAGGCAATATGGAAGCTTAGTGAATATCTGGTCCTACTTATTTTGGTGAAGTGACTTACACTAAGTTGCACAATTGTTAATGGCCAAGTAGACGTTAAAATTTTGTTCTTTGGAACTGTTCCTTGAATTTCCCTTCTCCTGGCATCTGAATTCAAAAGACCTGGGCATGGCCCTGGGCCTGGGATCTGGGTTCTACATTAATTGCACTCTTGACTCTGGGCAAATCATGGATTATCATCAAACCTTGCTTTCCCCACCTGATAATCAATGGGGTCTAACGGGATAAGGTGCGTGGAAGCCTTCTCTGAACCCTAAAGCACATGTAGAAGTGACTGTAGCTACGGAATTGGACTGAGTCTGGACAAATCTGCTGATATTCCCCAGGAAGTTTCACACCAGATCTAGTTTTTCCCTCCCCGTGAAAATTTGTGTGTGAATCCAAAACCTCTTAACACCTTGATCTTTAAGGGGTGGAGCAGTGGTGAGCCATTGGTTCAGGAAGATCATTCTCTCCAGGCCCATGTACAGCCTGGGAGGAAACTGATTGACAGTCACCAGCAGGACCATGTGGATGTCCTTTAGCAGATTTCTTTTTGGGATGCTGCTGCTACTACAAAAAATGTAGTTAATAAATTTCACAAATGTCTATAGGAGTGTTCACTGGGGATCTTTGGAAAGAGTAATCTTCACATTTAGAAGTATTTTCTCATTATGGATAATGGGATGATGAGGTGAAAAATGATCTTGGCTACTTATGATTCTAAAAAGCTTCCAGACTGAATAATCTATGGCAAATTAGACATAATGGCTGCAAAGAAATAACTCATTTACTACAAGGTCCACTTAGTTATTTAATCACTTTTACTGTCACACAAATACATATTCCCATGCAAAGTGGTAAAAAGTTAGTAATGGCATAAAAGGCAATTGTGTAATGACAGCCTGGCAAAGGCTATAAAGGGAGAGCTTTGTTCCAGATAGTTCAGTGATTGAGCCAATGCGCCTTATGGTGTGAGCATTGTAGAGGAGCAGTGATTGAGTCCCCCACTTTGTCCCTAGATCAGTGCACATCAAGGAACAAGGATGCAGCAAATTGGCAAGTTAGATTTGGACACTGCTTGGGCTTAGATCATTAGAGTGAAAATACTTTGGGGAGAACACAGGTAGAATACACAGTTATTATTACTTTAATTTAAAATTTAGGCCAAAGAAGAGAATGGGTCCTATTAGCCACATATGCTAAAGGTATCTATCACCAGGCAATGCAGTTATGGAGAAAGGACAGGTGTCAAAAGGTCCTGTCTGAATTCTGATGTCACCTGAAATAATTAATTAAAAAAAGTGATATTGCTGGCTCAGGTTTCAGAAACCAGGAGCTTCAGCAGCTCAGGGAGCAGGTCTGTGGGTGAGGAGGAGGAGGGGAGTTCAGATGGTGGCAGGGGGAAGGTGGCTCTAGGCCTCTATCTTGAAGCTGGGGCTGGAAATAGATTCTGAGAGCAGGACTGGTCCTAGCACAGTACCCTGGCCCGTGGGGCCTCCAAGGAGTTCTCAACAGCGAAAGGGACTTGGATCTCACCTAGCTGAGCACTCCTGAGTCTTGACCAAAGAGGGCTGCAGCAGTGAGCAACGGGTCTTTCCCCTTAGTCTCACTGTCTCCCCAGGAGAAGAGTGGAGAGCTGCCCTTTGGGCTCAGCTCTGCTGCTTTTCAAGAGCTGCAGCAGAGCAGGTGTCTTTGCAGTTGCTCTTGTGCAAGGGAAATGAAACACCAGCCACAAACACAAGCCATGAATGCAGCATCGACTCTTCTAGTAGCACATTAAAAACGTAAAAAAATAATAAACATCTTGTTTGTTTCACCCAATACATGTAATCAATATAAAGTTATTAATGAGATGTTTTACATTCTTTTTCTACACCTAGTGTTTGAAACCTGATGTAAGTCTCACCTTTTTAGCACATCTCAGTTTGGACTGTTTGCATTTCAAGAGCTTTATGTTTCATGCAGCTGGTGGCTACTATATTTTTCAACTCTGTTTTCTCCGAAGTGTCTGTGGCAGAGTAGGGGCATCTGTTCATACCTAATGATCTGTCCAAAATCAGCTCTGTATTAACCAGAGAGTTAAAATATTTAGCATAAGAACTTAGATGAATTATGGTTTTCTTAATTTTGAAGAAAAAAAAACAAAGGAAAAGGTTGATGAGATTTATGACTGTAAAATGTTACATTTTGGGATAATGATAAAGTCAAAATTATCATTAAAAGTTGCGCTCAACAGATTGGGGGAGCTATTTGCATTCCTTCACAGGTTTTAATGAATACCTACACTGTATTAAAAAACTCATTTGAATATAAGGAATACAATTCATACCTTATTTGATTTGTAAGATATTTAACAACTTCTGAAAGAGTGAAAGCAAGAAAATGTTCAGTCTGTCTATTCTTTAAAAAAAATGAAAACTGAACCATCGTTAAAGCAAGGTAGCTTTTTATACTTATTAATGAAGTCAAAATGAAAATGATAATACTGATAAAACTGATAAAAAGAGCACACTGGTAAAGTCCTTTTATTATTTTTATTCTTTTTTTTTAGAAGGATCGTGAGAGAGAATCAATTTTTATTGAGTTTTTCACATGGCTTTGGTTGCTCTGACACTTAGTTGTGTACATAGGTGCTGGGGTCTGAACCCGTGTACCTGAGCATGCTGGGCAAGCGCCGTAACCCTTGAGCCGCCGCTCCAGCCTCTGGTAAAGTCCTTTTAAAGTGAAATGTGACACGATGGACTGGAACCTGAAAATGATTTGGTTTTTTTCACCTTTACCTCCATTCCTGGGTATGCATAGCCTAAGGACATAATCCATTAGAAGAGAAGGTAAATGCTTGAAAATGTTAATATCCATCTGTATGTAATAGTGAAAAATTGGGAAGTGGTTAAGTAAATGATACTAGATCAACCTAATGTACAATTATGCAGCCATCAGAATGGTAATTATGAAGATTACATGGAAAATGTTTAAGATGTATGAGATGGAGAAGAAGAATGTAAAAATTTAAGTACATCTTGATCAGAATAATATGTATCTGTACATGTGAACAAAGACCACAAAGAGTTGAACAGAGATATAAATAATTGCTTCAAAGGTGGTGGCATCACTGGCAACATGGTTTGTTTTCACGAATTCCAAGAGACTGGATCAAAACATTGAGAAAGGAGCATATGCGGTTGTCTTCCTTCCTATCCCAAGTCTCACGATCTGTAAGAAAGGCTATGAGAAAAGAAGTCAGGTTCATAATCACACTGGCAGCATGAATGAGCACGATCAGGATGCTTGAGAAAGCATGCAGATGAGCTTCTGTTGACGGAGGGAAATGTGGCCCGACACAGGTGAGGACTGACTAGAGCATGTGCGCACGGAGACCTCTACGGCGCTCATCCACGGAGCTGAAGGAGTATCAAGGGGTATGCGATGGGGCCAGTGGATGCCTCTGTCTTTATAGGTAGCCATGGAAATGTGAGTACTGATGCAGGAGATGGTGATGGCCCAGGTAGCTACTCACGCTGAAGAGGAGTTATCTGGATCCTACACAGCTTTCACTTCACCCAAGTGTGCTGGCTGCGGGAAATGACTGGTTTCAGTTCCTGTTAATTTAAAATAACCTGAGTGTCCAACCCCCTAGCCACAGGGCCTAGTTTTGGAATGGGTGCCTAGTCCAGTGCTGACCGCTGAGAGCTAAGTCCAGGACCTTTGTTTAACTTTTGGGTAGAAAAGTCTCTGCTGTCCATTGAAAAGTGAAGCCAAGAAACCCAGTAGCTGTCTTGTGGCCACACAGGGGGTCTGCAGTCTGAAACTGATGATGCAATAGAGCAAAGCCAGGCCATTGCTAAAGTCCCTGCGTTGCCATTCCATGGTTGGTGGCAATGGCACCTGTCCATCTTAAAGTCAAATCTGCCTATTGGCCAGCCCTAGCCAGCCTTCTATTCTCTTTCCCATATAAAAGAATCCAAGGAAAACCATAGGTCTACATTCATTCCTGTATGGCCTGAGCTTGGTGAGAAGACCCAAGAAAAATTAATAGAAACGTTGACTGCCAGGAGAGTGCTTCATAAAGCGACTACACCGAAGATTCTCACTCCGAGGAGTCCCAGCACAAGGAAGGAACAGCATTTGGGGAGACGGAAATTCTGACTACGCTGACTTAACCATTACATGGTACATACCTGTATCAAATTAAAATTCCATCAGTATGTATAAATAGTATATATCAATTAAAAAAGATTCAAACCCAAAATCAACAATACCAATAATAATTGCCTAGAAAACGTGATGGAAAAAAGAATCTCATCTCCATTGAAAATGAAATCCATCAGCAACTTAGGAATAAACATAGTAAGAAATGAGTCAAAACTAATGAAGAATATTAGAATTATGGAAAGACATAAAAGAATAAATGGAGAGATGAATTCTACTTCTGGGTGGTAAGATAGCAGTTTGTAAATGTACTTACTTTCCTTTAAAATAATAAATTGGGAACAAGACCAATGAATCAAGCAAAGGGTCATTAGAGTTGGTATAAAAGGGACAAAATATATAAACCAATGAAGAAGGAACTCTGGGGAGTGATAGCAATGCATAAAGTGGTGTTAATTTACCACTGATGAGCTGAGAATGAAATGGGCTGGGGGTTCAGAAACAGACTTAGTGGCTAAGACAGGATTGTGGCTGTGATAAAGGAAGTTCTTTAATCAGGGGAAAAATAATGGAACATTTAAAAAGTGATATTGGGACCAAGAGTTCCTTGTGTTGGAAAAGATCTAGAGGAAATTCTAGATTATATCACATTTTGTGCATTTTGTACACAGAGAAAAAACTCCAGGTATGTTAACAAAATAAATGCAAAGCAACACTGCCACTTATTTGAAGAAAATGTGAACTAGCGTTTTATAATTGCTGATAGTGAAAGCATGAAATGTAGAAGCCACAGAGGAAGAAGAAAAAAATGTGTGTGTTTCACGCATACAGGTATTTAAGACATATAGAGGTGCAAACGTTTGCAACTACATGAAGTTTTCAGAAATAGGAGGGAGTTCCCTGTATACCCTTCTCCCAGGCTCCCTCATGTTAACATTTCACTGAACAACGAGGTCAGACAACTGATGTCTGAAGTTGAAAAAGGTATGTCCAAGGCAAATGAATAAAGCTTGCATTGAAATTAAGGGTCAATCTGAGAAGACAGACTGGGATAGCCTAAACATGTATAATAGGAAATGCATTAATACCTAATTTTGAGTCCCTACAAAGCAGAACTGTAAATGGAAAACCGCTTATAAAAATATAAAGGAAAAAAAAAAAGAAGAAAAAATCAGGCAATTCACAAATGTCCAAATCATTTGTGAAAATAAACTCATGCAAAGTTGTTGTTAGGAAAATAAGATAACAATATTTATTGGAATAGAATGGATTTAAATTGTTAATATCAGGTTTTGTAACAAGGAAACGGAAGACAGATTCTCACGTGCTATTGTGGGAGCGTGACTCGTTCAAGCCATTGGGAAGGCGGTTGGTTGGTATGAATCAAATTGTAAAATCCACAAACTTTTAATGCTATAATCCATGTATAGGAGACTGCACCAAAATTCACAAGCATCCATTTTATGAAGATCTACGTACCAGGAAGCTGATCTCAGCATTGCTACAGTGGTAAAACATTGGAGGCAACGTGTAATTAGGAGCCGGGTTAGTAAATGGCGCTAAGGCTTTCTGCGCGGTAACATGCGGGATTACAAAGACGGGTGTGCAGCTGTGTGTTTGGAGGCAGGGCCATCTCTGGGTTGTGTTGCTGAAGGGGAGAAAGCAGGCCACACACTGATAGTAGAGTCTGATCCTCTTTAGCTTAGAAATGTGTTGATGAATGTGAATAAATCTATGGAGAGAATGGCATAAAGGGTACCCACCAAGGAGCAGGGAAAGGGAGCTTGCGCGTTTTAAATGATGTGATTTTGGATGTCTGAATCTTACACACATGGATGTACACAGCCGCATGCGACTTATGTAATACACCTGGACCTGAGAAAATAACAACTTCTCATTCTTTTTTCTTGTTTTTACTGTTAAGAATACAAAGCAAAGCTTGTCGCTTGGAGTGAAAAACGAGGATTTAGAAAGAATGAGGTGCCTGAATTCGTCGCCCGCTAAAGGTGTCGCTGGAGACTGGCTCACACCTCAGGTGGCTGGTGGCCTGTGGGGAGCCAGCTCTCCCCTGCTCCCCATCCCTGCACCAGGGCTCAAGGGCCTCCAGCCTCCAGCACTGGTGGGCGTTCGGCAGCTCTTGCTCAAAGGCAGGCGGATGTCTGAATCAGTGCGTGGCCTGTGGACTGGGCCTTTCAGGAACACTGGCAGCCAAGAAGGAAAGCATGGCGTGTTACTGCCAGAAAGGGCCTTGCTACCTCGAGAGCAAATCGAAACTTATGCCCCATCGGGAGTTCTGAACAGCGTTACTGGCTGCTTGTGAGCTCATCTGGGGGCACAGTGTGGTTCCACTGAGAATGTGGGAGCTGTCACCCAAATGGCAGATTTCCTTTGTGTGTGGGTGGATGGGAGGGTTCAGGTAGAGCTTCTGGGTACATGGGGTTGCTGTGTGCGTGTGCACACACACGTGTGCATGCTTGGGGATGTGTCTGTGGCAGCCTCAGCTTAAAATAGTCTATGCCATTTTCCTTGGCAACCATGAAAATATTCCTCAAGAAAATTTCGGCATTCCAGTCACATTCCCAAGGGGCTGGGAGTCTTGCGGGTGTTCAGGATGATCATGGAGAAAGCAGTTTTGGTTGGAGTCATGCTGCTTCCCAAGCTAGACTTTCCACTTTGTGCGTCATCCATTTATCCGTCCAGCCCCTCAACAAGTGGGTTTAACTTGTTAAAAAAGCATCGAGCTGTGGGTTCTCTCTTCACAGTTTGAATTGTTTCCTTTGCTGTGAAGACACTTTTTCACTCGATGCCATTCCATGTATTAACTCTTGGTATTATTTCCTGAGCTTTAGGGGTCCTATTGAGAAAGTCATTGAAACATTTTGAGTTGACTTTTGTTCAGGGTGAGATAGGAATCTAGTCTACCATGGTTAGTCAGCTTTCCCAGGATCGTTTATTAAAAAGACTGTCTTTTCTCCAGTGTATGTTTTTGGCAACTTTGCTAAGGATTAGATGACCATATCTATGTGGGTGTGTCTCTTTTATTCTGTACCATTGACCTACGAGTCTGTTTTTATGCAAGTACTATGGTAGCTACTCCTCTGAGAGAGGATTAATATCCAGAATATATAAAGAACCAGAAATCTCAACACCAGAACCCAAAGAACTCAACAAATGGGTAAATGAACTTAACAGATACTTCTCAGAAGAGTTTATGCAAAGAGTCAACAAATAGATTAAAAAAAGCTCAACAACATCTTCAGCAACTAGGGAAATGAAAATCAAAACTAAAATGAGATCTCATCTTATTCCACTTATAATGACAGGCATCAAGAATAAAGATGACAAACGGTGCTGGAGAGGAAATGAAGAAAGGAACTGCGGTTAGTGGAATTGTTAATAAGTACAACCACTATGGAAATCAGTATGGAGATTCCTCAAAAGACTAGGAACCACCATGTGACCCAGCTATACCACTCCTTGGTATTGATCCTGAAGAATAAAATCAGCATACTATAGAGATACATGCATACCATGTCTACAGAATTACAATTCACAATAGCCAAATTGTGGAACCAGCCTAGGTATCCCTTAATAAATGAATGGATGAGGAAAATTTGGCATATATACCCAATGGAGTTTTATTCAGCCACAAAGAAGAAACTATGTCATTAGCAGGAAAATGGCTAGAACTTGAGAACATTTTGTTAAAGCAAAATAAGTCAAACTCAGAAAGTCAAGGGTCATATGTTTTCTTTCATAGGTGGAAGCTAGAAAGGAGAAAGGAAAGAAAGGCAGTGATGGGCTCTCATGAAAACTGAAAAGAGAGTGGAGAGACCAGCGGGAGAGGAGGGAGGGGAAGTGCCGGGGAGTTACACTGGCCAACTTCTGCTGCTGTATTGTGTGCACGTGTGAGTAGGTCGCAACAAATCCTGCCATTATGTACAACTCCAACGCACCGATAAAAGTGTGGAAAAAAGCCAGAAGGGAATACAGCAGATTACCAAATACATAAAGCAACTTAGATATTAATCTTTCATGGAATTGCTCTGTAAATGAGTCTATTCTGAGACTCTTCAAAATTTTTATTTTAAAAATTGCAAATTAATGCATGGCTGTGATTTTTGTGCTCTTGAATATCTTGGTTCATCAAGATGTTGCCAATTTCTACATCCTGTGCAAGACACGTGGGACTGAGACAATGGTCAAAGAAGTGTGTGTGTGTGTGTGAGATTTGTGATACGTTGTATGAGTACATGTGGAGTGAGGATGTGAAAGGCCAGTGTTAGAGCAAAATCCAAAGAGAGGGCTCTCTGCTCCTTCCTTCCTCTTCTCCTAACCACTTCTGCCTTCTCTTTCCCCTTCCACTATTCCTCTAGAATATACACTGTTCTCATTTCCATCTCTCTTGTATTCCTGTTGTTCTCAGTTATGCTTTTAGAAAGCATCTTGGAAAAAATAGAAACTCCAGTAACTTTCCACAACATTTCAAATCATAACTGTTCCAGGATTATATCACAGATAGCTCTGATGTGGAATGCTGAAAAATTAGTGAGGTATACTGACAGGAATCATTGTGAGCAGTAAAAATTATTAGGCTTTTAAAAAGAAAGAATACTTATAATTGTAAAAAAATTCATTAGAATTATCTTCATTTACTTGACTACAAAGGAATTGAAAGAGCATATGAAAATATAACATTCCATAGTTTCATGGTCCGTGTTCTGAATTTTTTTTCTTCAAGAAATACCTGAATTCAGTTATGACAGTTTGTAAAATTTTCTTGAGTATTATTAGTGCTTTATTTGTAATTTTTGTTGTTTTGAAATAATAAACAATATTTGGGAACTGGAGTGGTGGCTCAGTGGTTATGGCGCTTGCCCAGCATGCATGAGTATGTGGGTTCAAACCCCGGCACCACATACACAACTAAGTGTCAGAGGAACTAAAGCCACTTGAAAAACTAAATAAAAAATGATTCTGTCTCTTTCTCTCTCTCACTGTCCCTCCCTCTTTAAAAAAAATTTGATGTAAAAGAATTTGAGTTGGTAACCAGAATTTCCATTACCAAATATTCAGTAATCAGAGGCCATCATAGGAATCTCCAAATGAATCAAATCAAAGTGGTGTTGCATCCTAGTGTTTGCTGCTGCTGTCTCCAGGAGGCTGGTGTCCTAGTGGGTTAGGGTTAGCCCAGGCTTTGTAGTGCAGTAAAACCACAGTGAGCTCAAGTTTATGAAATCTCCTGACCTTCAGTTTGTCAAAGGTAACAGTAGTAGCACTTACCTCACTCATACGCATATTTATTCAAATAAATACGAAATAAAAAATAGTGCATGTGAAAAATGCTATGTAGATATCATTTAGGGCTCAGAAATCATTGTTCTCCAAGGTTTTGCTCTGAGTTTCGTGTTTGTTTCTAATTCATGGTTTGATTGCAGCAGGCACCTCTGTCTACGGTATTGGTAGAATCTTGGTATGTTTATGGAAAATTTTATGACAGAACAATATATTTTAAAACGTCGATGTTCATGGTCACTGTTCTCCAGAGAAATGAATACAGGAGGTAGGAGAGGTGGTTTACTAGGCTTGTGTGATTATGGAGGCAGGGAGGCCCCATGCTGAACCATTTAGACACTGGAGAAGCAGGAGAGCCAATGGTGGGGTGCTGGTGTAAGTCCTGGGGTCTGAAGGACCAAGGGCCTCTTATGTTCAATGCCAGGAGGAATGGGTGTCTAAAGCTCAAGAAGCGAGAGAGTATTCACCCTTCTCTAGCCATGTGTTCTATTGAGGCCCCAGGAGGTGTGGGAGGAGGTCTGTTTGCCCACGTTGGTGAGAACGGATCTTCTCTACCAGGTCTACTGATCCCAATGCTAATCTGCTCCAGAACCCCCTCCCAGACACTCCCAGTAATGTTTTCCCAACTCTCTTGGCATCCCTCAGCTCAGTCAAATTGACACATAAAATTACCTCTACAGTCATCATCCCTGACGAGCCCTGGGAACTGAGTTTCCTAAGGAAGGTCGTGTTCATTAACCCTCTTCACCCTCCTGTCTCAGGATGCGGTTCTTGGCTGATGGTTAGTAAATACTTGCAGCTTGACTGGATCTGTGACCCCATTTACAGAAGAGGTTGGCGGTCCGGTCTATCATTAAGCAATTAGTACTTGGGGTTCAAGCACACAAAGTTCAAAAGAATACTCAAAATGAACCTTTATTTCCAAGCTGAACTGAGTAGTAGCTCCCCTTACGTCTTCCATAAGCTCTCAAACTTTTGAGTTTCTTAGTTTCTTCCAACCCCTCCACCATCCTCTTTGAACCTCTCTGTTCCCTCCCGTCTCTAACCCTGTCGGTGCCCATTCCATTTCTTCCCTTCCCAGGGACCTGTTTCTTCTCCTTGGCCTCTGTCGCAGCTTGTCAACCATCTAGTTCCTTCTTGCTCTACTCTGCAAGGCACTGTGATGCTGCTGGTGGGTTTTGCTCCTAATAGGTATATTTTATATCGCCTGTGTCTACTGACTCATGACGTAGCCACTGTTTTTCATGATGCTAACAAGGTCCCTCTCTCCTCTTCCCCCACAGTGAGTAATGTTACTGGATTCCCTTTCTAGTAGTCAAGCTTCCTATTAGCCAGACCCCCCAAAAAGGATAAGGCCAGGATGGGGGTAGGTAGAGCAAATGGTCTTGGACGATACATGGATGAGTAGAGAATACTCAATTAAGATCTGAAATTTTGTTCTGCTGCACAAACCACTAAAACTCTTCAGGGAAAAAAAATCTTTTCTTTTTTTTTGTTTTTTGGTGGAAGTTGACATGAACAGCACCACTGAGGTTGGAAGAAGGACGAGTCACAGGCACCCCTCGAGTGGGGTGTGTCAGCAGGCCGAGCTCCAGGCTCACTGGCCGGGAGTCAAGCTGTTGGGAGGCTGCGATTGCAGACACCATCGCAGAGGCCAGTCCAAGGAGGTGCTGATGGCAGGTGTGAATCTAGCTTAATTAGCAAGGCCTCTCCCTCTGGGCCTCAGTCCTCCCCAGGGGCCTCCCCAGGTGACCAGTCCAGCAGCTGGACTCCTTGTGACCCAGCACGTCAGCACCCGTGGGGTTCTGCCTCCATCACCTCCCTTTGGGCTCTTGGTCTCTCTGAATCTGAGCTTTTGAACCATGGGACGGGGTAATAATGATGATGTGCTCCGCCTTCTTCGTGGGCTTGTTGTCAGTACAGAAAAGGAAAGAAAGGACTCAGTTTGCAGAATGCCCGTCTTAGAAGAGCCAACACGTCCCGTGGCTAAAAGGAAACAGGGGCCAAAAGCAAGAATTAATGCTCACTTGTAGGCCAGGCGCCAAAATATATTTTTTTCTATACTAAATATACTAATATTCATTGTGAGCCCCTTCAAGACAGAATAGAGTCAATATGCTTTCTAATTGATATAGATTGAAAGCAAAACTGGGTCTTCCAAGCCCTCAAATCAACCTTATTGAATTGGCAGAAGGCTTGATTGAGCCCTGGGCTTGTGAGGAAGCCTGCTTTTCTGACGCCCTGGTCAGCTCTGTCAGTGCTTCTAACAATCTTTTCCAAGGGCAGCCTGGGGGTGGACGCCCATCCCTAAGGACCCCGCTCTCCTCAGTGCAGTTCTGGTCATTGGAGCTCAGGAAGAAGAGCGGTGACGCCGTCGACCACAGAGGGCCTCTCCTGGCCATTGCCGTCCTCCCTGGAAGCATTCTACACGCTGGCTCCTTGGCTTTGATATTTGGCCTCCGCAGCTTACCCCAGACTCCATACCTTGAATCTAGCTCAGTTAGCAAGGCCTCTCCTGCTGGGTCCCAGGCCTCCCCAGGTGCTGTCCCCAGTGACCAACTTTGGAGTGAAGTTGGCGGTAGATTCCTAAGTTGCAAACCTGGCTTGTGGTTGTGGTCTTCTATGTGGGGAGGGCTTCTGCCTCACTCATTAAAGATGAGAAACAGATCTGACTCTCAGGAAGGATGAGATCCAGGTGGGGACAGAGAACCCGGTGACAGGGAGCCTGTCAGGAACTAACTAGGAAGGTGAGAATGGCAATAGTTATGACAGGGAGGCTGTAGGTGACAGGGAAGCAGATACACACAGTTGTGTGTAGACTCACAAATGTGGCTATTCTAGCTTCAGGCTTGTGATCTACAATTTGCTGGTTACATCTGAAATTTCAAGAACAGGTGCCTTGATAGGGCTCTTTGGGGGCAAGCTTAAATCTATCCACAGATGAGGTACCACTTTATCAGCAATACAGGAACCTGATTGTTTCTGGGACATTCATAATGATCAGTTAAACATCATGACCAAATATCCAATTCTGATATATGAGAAATGTTTCTTTGAAACAATGACTCTATAAATATATAACACTGACTGTATGAATATACAACATTGTTTCTCTGTCTTGATTTTTGTGTGTAAGAATGTTGCACACAATTCAAAGAGCACACGAGTTCATGCTTTTAAAAGAAGGGGCTATTTTCTTAGTATTATATTGGTGGAGTCTCTATCCTCAGATAGAAGATCAACTAAATATGTCAACAACCTAAAATATACTGTCAAAACAGTCATAGATCAAGAACAGTCTACTACCTGTGTGGTGTACTTATCGTGTTATGCTGTAATAAGGCTAATCAATACAACTTTCTGTTGGCTGATTAGGTACATGCATAGTTCAAAATGCAGTTGTTGCTAAATTAGATTAAGCAAAACACTACAAGATACAAAATCCCTAATTTGAAGAATCATTGCTAATTAATTCATTCTTTAACAAACATAAAGAGTACCTATTATGAATCATGCACTGCAGACACCTACAAACTCCCTGCCGGTGTGGAACAGATGTGGAGTGGAGATGACATTCCAGAAGAGTGGTCAAGGAAAATATCACCAGAGAGCACCAGAGATTCTCAAAGGGTGACCCCAGAGCAACAGCTTGGCATTACAGGGCAGCTTGTTGGAAATGCAAATATTTCTACTCTGTTCTAGACCTCCTGAGCTGGGAACTCTGGGACTGGGTACAGGAATCTGCTTTAAGGAGTTCTGCAGGGATTCTGGTGTCTGATGGAAGTGGAAAGCCATCATGCCTCCTGTAGTTGAGATGCTCTGGTATTTCATTTGGCTGGGGTACAGAGGGGGGAAGGTCTAGAAGCTGACCTTAAATTAAGATCTGAATGTCAAGGGAACCGTTCCACGGCTGCCGCCAGAGGGAACAGAGAGGACAGAGACCCCAAGCTCAGACCGAGAGCAGCATATTTGGGGAGCACGGCAGGAACCCAGTGGGGAGTGCTTCCAGCTATGGTCAGAGATGTAGGCAGAGCTCAGGTGGGGTGGACAGGGCTTCCCACATTTAACGGCACATGAATCACTTAGCTTTTGTTAAAACACTGATCCTAATTCAGTAGGTCCGAGGTGGGGATTGAGAGTCTGCATTCTAACCAGCTCCTTGGTACCGATGTGGTCACTGGTTTGTGGACGCCACCTTCAGCAGTTCCAGGGCAGGGTTATGCGGTCGTAAGATGCAATCCCAAACCAAAGCTCAGGGTATGTGAGAGGTGGACTTGGATCTGTTTCTATTTCTGTGTCTTGGCTTTTTTCTTTTTTTAAGAGAGAGGGGGACAATGTGTGTGAGAGAGAGAGGGAGTCAATTTTATTTAGTTTTTCATGTCATCTTTGCTCAACACTTTGTTGTGTACGTGGTGCTGGGGTTTGAACCCACATCCTCACGTGTGCCAGGCGAGTGCTGTAAAGGCCGAGCCACTGCTCCATCCCGTTTTGGGTCTTTGAGCTTTGACCTCTCTGGCGCTTTGTTCAGTGAGGGGCTGTTGATTAGATCAGGTGGCAATTGGGACAGTTGGAGAGGTGTTTGCAGTTACCGTAATCACATGTAGTTTAGTGCTGAGGGGAAGAATGCGGCCAGGCATGGCTGCTCTGGGCCTCCAGAAGGACAAGGGAAGAGGCTGGGTCACTTCAGCATGTAGCTCTTCCATGTCCCGAGGCGCTGTGCTCTTGGGGCTTCTGCTGGCCAGCAGGACCTACTCTTTGGTACTGCCTTTTGTCCAGGGTCTGCCTCCGTGTTCAACTCCTGCCTCCGCGGTATCCGAGCTGCCATGCAGAGGTGGGGATTTTTACTCCACCAGCTATTTCTCTCTCAGCAACCAAGAGCTTGAGACCAACTGAGGGACATTCTCTGCTGGGGCCAGGACTGGACCTCAGATGAGGCCTTGGTCTACAGAGCACGACCTGCCCCACTTGTTCCAGATCCATGGTGGGAGCCCCTTTTTATTTCTTGGTGTCCTCTTGCATTTCCATCAGGTTCCATGTCATACCTCTGCATCCCATGGCATCTGGCAACCATGTGACCTGGATTTTGGCATTACTGGGCTTGTCCTCTCTACCCTGCCTCATGGCCTCTTCCATCCATAATCCCAGGAAAACCCTCTTCCTGGTATGGAACTTCCTGTGGAAGAGGTTCTGCTCCTAGGCTCTCTGCTGCCCTCTGCTGGGCACCGGGATCCTGAGCCCTGGGCCCCCTCTGTGGTGCCACTGAAGCAGCCTGCGCTCATCAACATGAGCCTGTGTCCCAAGATCTTCTTCCGTTTTCCCCATTCTCCAAACACTTGTTGAGGATGTTTTATGTACAAGGAGCTGTGGACCCTGGGGCAGAAGGTGAATAAACCAAGTCCCCAACTCCCAGGACCTTACTAACGGAACTGTAGAAAGGCAGACAAGGACTAGAACTGGCCAGGGAGGGGCGGAAGGGAGCCAGGAGAGGGATGGTCCTTGGGAGGAAAGAATGCTAGCGCGGCTGCAGGAGGGAAGGGAGGCTTCGAGGGACTTTTGACACTTGAGTTGGGTTTTAACTGATGGTCAGGAGTGGGCAAATTGTTAGAGTTTTGGATTTATAGACTAGGAGGCTTGCAAAGGATACCAGAAATTACATTTTGGTTGACTTAATAATGAGCCATCCAGTGTGTGAGAGGACAATGTCATAGATCATTTAAATTCATGTCATCTTTGCCTTGAGGCTTAAACACTGGGGTCTTTTTATAGTCTTGCTGCCTTATATTTTAGCATACAAATACTCGAGAAAAATAAGCACTGAGATTTTTCTCTTTAAAATCAGGCAAAAAAATGAAAATGAAAAATGAAAAACAAAAACCAAGAAACAAAAAGAGAAAGAAAGAAACAGGGTTCTGCAAATCTCTGTATTTTGAAACCTGAGAGATTATATGCTTTGCCTTTCTGAAAAGCTGAGGGATTTTATATTTTCACTCTTGTATTATTTGGAATTTATGTGCTACATACCAAATAATAACAGTAAATACATTATCCCTGGAAAGATTCTTTGTTCTCATTGCTGGCAAAAAAAAAAAATTAGCTCACTAACACTTCACCCCCCAATTATGCTGTTCGCTCACTGGAGCGCTTGCTCATCAAGATAACTGACAGCTTCAATTGTTATTTGTAAAAAGTTGACATCCAGGCTGGGCATCCTGCCTGCGGAATGGCACGGGCTGAGGATGAATGGTAAGTTAACGAGCCCATGTACCCCCACCCGCAGCGGGAGGTGCGGTGAGCAGCATCTGGCTTGGTAACACAGAGAGGCACTGGGGCTCTGAGGACGATGGAGTCCTTGCATTCCTACCTGGGCACAGGCTTGAGACGGAGATCATGAGCTTATCTACAAAGGAGCGTAGGTCTCCTCAGAGAGCGTGGTGGTCGCCTTGTGCCAGAGACCAGTCCTGTCCCTCCAATCTCGCCAGCTTCCGCAGTGCTGGCTTAGTCGGGCTGAGCTTTCCTGCCCTTCCGATGCAAGTACCATCTTCACGGGCTCCCTCCAAGAGCTTGCTCAGCCCCGCAGCCCACGGCCCGGGCATGGCCGAGGCCCTGTCTCTCTACTCGCTCATTCTGTACCTCTCCTACAGCCTTCAGGCTGCCCTGCGTTCTCTTTTTTCTTTTTTTAGAAAGAAGGACAGAGAGAGAAGGAGAGAGAGAGGGAGGGAGGGAGAGGGAGAGGGGGATAGAGAGAGAGAGAGAATCAATTTTTATGGAGTTTTTCACATGTCTTTCTTTGCTGTGACACTTAGTTGTGTTCGTGGGTGCTGGGCTTTGAACCCGTGTACTCACACATGCCGGGCAAGCCCGGTAACCGCAGAGCCACTGCTCCAGCCCCCTGCCCTGGGTTCTTGACAGCCATTTAATATGATTCAGAAAACCCTGACAGTCTTTTCCAGTCTTTCCTAGGGACTCACCTCTTCCCTGAGCCATTGAAGACGAGACAGACAGGAAGAGGGATCAGGACAGTCCATAGTACAAAGTTTCTTTCCCCTGGGGTATAAACCCCACTGAAGTAAATGTGGTGAAATCGAATAAAGGATTCCCATGTAAGCTGTATGCCCCAACTAGCAGAGTACAGAGTAGGTCCGAGGGAAGGGGTTTACCACTCAGAGGACCTTTTAGACTTCTATCATCAGCATGTGGGGCAGGAGCTCTTTAGGAATCATGCGTTTAAAATTTTGTGTTTTTTCTTTTGTGTGAATTGTGTCTGTTTGTTCGCCACAAGAAGCAGATGCACTCACTTATGATCGCTCACAAAGAACACAAAGAAGTCTGGTCATGTTGGTGTGGTGGCGAGAGAATGCCAGAACCCATCGTTTTAGCAGTTTCTTCTCTGTTGCTTGTTGCTTTTACCTACAGGCTACTATTCCTTCTGTTAAGACCTACCCAGTTGTTCTCTGTTGCTCAGTGCCTCATGGTTGCAAGGACGCTTCCGGAACTTTGAACCTCATGACCAAGTTCGAGGAAGGAGGGTAGGAGCAATGGCTTAGCCTGCATCTGTCCCTTTTCTAGGGAAGCAGAATTTCCCCAAAGTTCCAGATGACCTCCTCTAATGTCTCTTCAGCCAGGACTGGATTCATAGGACCACTCATAGACACAGGGAAGCAGATTAAGTGGGGACTGGGCCTCTTGCTTCCATGGACAACTTTGAGAGGCTGTTAGCAAGAAAGTGGGGCAGACATTGTCCACCACAGATGGGGAAGTATGTCAATAGTTGATCCTGGGGGGCAAAATCATTTTAATAACACCTAAATGTTCATATGATGAAAAGAAAGTGTTGTGTTGCTAAGTTAATTCTGCCTAATGCTCTGTCTGGTTGTGATTGCTCTGACAGGTAGAGTCAGCTCAGGGGGACCTCTGCATCTCTGTGTATTATAATCCTAACACCTGGTAGTACTGTGTTGAACGGTAGATTCCTCGTATTTATCTCAAGACTTTCAAGAGCCCCCCAATTCATTACCAGTGCTGCAGAGAGCAACAAGCTCACATCAAGACCCAGGTAAACCATTCACACCAGAATGGCTGGTTCTCCACACACGTGCTCACAGTGGAGGTGACTCACAGTAGGACCTTAGCAGAATTTCACATCCTCCCAGGTCACAACCCTCTGGGATCTCCCACAAATAGTCAAAATCATGAATGTTAACTTTGAAGTGGAAACACACCTACTGTGCGTTCTTTGAAATGGCATCAGCAAAATTGGACCACAGTGACCGTAGAGGTTTTCAGTATTGAAGAAAATATTGAAATGGCTTCATTAATTCAAGTCTCTTAAAATGAGTCAGAGACTGCCATCCTCTTCTTGTACTGCTCTACATGAGTACGCCCAGGTTGGAGGTTGGCTTCCTTCCTCCTCCAGGATTGAGATTCTCTGAGTGCAGAGCTGGGGAGCTGGGCTCAGCCCTCAATAGGAGGAATGGTGGAAAAGATACAAAGGAGAGGTGGAGTAAGGCCTTCTATCTAGTTCTGAAGAAGAGGAGGCAGTCAGCCAGGAGAAGGGCTGGCATTGGTTCTGGGGGCCTCCTTTCCCCATTGTCCCTTCTTGCCTTTCCTCTTTGTGTGTGTATTTAAACACCCTTCCTTATGGACTGCTTTCCCTAAAAAGGCTTGTGCTAAGGTATCCGGGCACATCTACCAACATTCCTACCTGTACCTGTGTCCATGGCTGTGCTTATACCTGTTCCTGCCTGTTTTTATCTAGTGGTTTTGGGACAATAGAATTGTAAGTATCTGTACTTAGAAGAATACAATTTTCCCCAAAATGACAGACTAAAAGCTAATATTGCCAAACCATAGATTTTATTGTCTAACATGGGCTATGGAACAGCTCTAAGAGTGGAAGGTTGTGCAGTAACTAGCATTGCCCTGGTTCATGCATAAAATTTATGCAGAAGTCAAACAGAAAACTTCAACAAGATTATGTGTGGGTTCTGTTACCAGAGAGATGAAAAGCATTTGCATGCTAATTATACCTTGCCTTTTAGGCATCATCCACGACGATTTGTACATTTCATACATGTTCTCTCGTTTTGTTCTGTCTCTTAATCGTAGAGCACAGGGTTGGCCAGCTGGAAGTCAACGAGCGTCTGATTGAGGCTAATGGCTTCTCTCTTTCCACAGGCCTAATGATTTTTATCTTCGTCTCAATTGTATTAAGTTAATGAGATCTAGGCTTTTTATCATGGGTACCAGCACATTTGTTGTTTTTTTCCCTCCACTCAGTTTTGCAACCCAATAAGAACAAAATGCAATAAAGTCTTCATAGATTTACACAAACGTTGCTTTACCTTCAGAGATGGAGAGGCTACCCAAACAGACATGTTGGTTGGCTAGCAGTGCCACTATGAAAAACCAACCATGTACAGGCATAAATAGCTCATCTTACAGAGTTCAGTCTATAAAGGATCAATGTGTGCATTGCTTGGAGAGTGTGTGGGAAGGAAACAACCTGTATCACAGTCGTCTAGCTAGCCTTCAGTCAGAAACTGTGTGCGTCTGAAGTGCGGCAGCTTTTGCAAGTGGTGGTAACATCTGCCCACCTGGATTCCCCCCTTGTCTGGGGTGAGAGCCAGGCCATTTCAGTCTCTCTGCTAACGGCTGCATTAGCCTGCACTGTGGATCAGGAACTTGGAAGAATCTCTGTTGTTCTCCCTCTCCTCCCATGGAGAGGACAATGGTCTGGTAGGTAGAAAAGTTGCCCTGACATTCATGGAATGACATGAGGAGTGAGTTTGCACTCTGAGGGGAGTCACAGGTTGGGTCCTTGGCTCCAAGCAGGGTTTTGTGTGCAGGACGTTTTTGAGAAATAGCACTTGGTGATGGAGAAAAGTTGAACTGTGAGGTAGGTCTGGCAAAGCTCTGGCTGACTCCATGGGGAGCTCTGAGCATGTTATCCACTGGAGTTGATTTGTTATCCAGTGGCTTGGCTTTTCTACTGCACCTCAGTCAGTCACTGAATGTGACTTGCCCCAGGAAAAACTTGCCCTTGGAAGGTGGCTCTGTGACTAAAGGAGACCCAGATGGGGTTTCTAACTGGGGCAGCAAGTTGTTCTTTGAAAGCAGCTCTGGTGGTTTATCTCCGTGTGATAAAAATTCTCAGCCAACTTGGAATAGAGGGGAACTTCATCAGATTGATAAAGAAAATCTACAAAACTCCACAGCTAATGTCATGGTTAATAGTGAGAACTGCATGCTTCCTCCTAAGTTTGGAAACCAGGCAAGGATGTCTTTTTTCATTGTCTCTATTCAATAATGTGCTGCAAAAAGAAAAAGAAAAAGTGTACATTGGAAAGGATGAAATAAAGCTCTCTTGGTTCTCAGATGACATAATTGTCTACCTAAAAAAACCACAAAGAATCTACAAAGTACTACTTAACTGATAAGTGATTATAGCAAGGTTATAGGACATAGGATAATCTGAAACAAAGTGAATTGCTTTGCTATATACCAGAAATAAATAGTGGAAATTTGGAACTTAAAAAACCTTATGATAATACTCTACAAATGGAATACTCGGGTATCTATCTAACAAATATGTATGGAATATATATGTAGAAAACTACAAAACTCTGCAATAAGAAATCAAAGCTTTATATAAATGAACAGGTACTCTATGTTCATGGATTGCAAGATTCAATACTGTTAAAGTGTCAAATCTTCCCAACTTGATCTGTAGATTCAATGCAATTCCTACAAAAATCCCAGCAATCTGCTTTGTAAAAACTGATAAAATGATCAGGAAGTTTATGTGGAAAGACAGAAGACTCAGATTAACCAACACAAGATTGAGTGAAATGAACAAAATCAGAAGTGACATGAAGCCTCTTCGAGACTTACTGCAAAGCTACAGCACCAAGACAGGGTGGGACTAGTGGGCCAGGAGGACGGTGCTGAGTTCAGAAGGGGCCTACTCAAATCCAGTGAATTGACCTTTGCCAACCCAAGCTAAGAATCGGTGAAAGATCTGAACAGTCATCTCACTAGAGAGGATGTCCATCTATATGATAAGTAAATATATGAAAAGATGCTACACATCATCTGCCATTGGGCATTCCAAATAAAACATGAAGCTACACTACACATCTATGAGAGTGGCTAGAATTTAAAAACAGCAATCAAGAAGCCTGGTAGCAACAATGGCTTGCAAGGATGTGGACCTGACAGGAACCCTCCTTCGTTTCTTGCTTGGTCTGTGGAGTGATGTTAGGAACACCAAACACCCCAGTAACAAGTATAACTAATACCAAGGTCATGGTTTTAATGCCATTCTTCAATCTAAGAAATTAGGTTTTCTTGGATTCTAAGACTTGGGGCAGGGAATATTCCAGATAACACAATAGCATCTTGTGTGCCAGAAAGTATACAAGGAAAAAGCAAAGTAACAACAATGAAAAACCATCCCAACCTCCCCCAAACAAAACAACACCCCCAAAAGGCTACAAGCTGGGAGACTGTCAAGGGGCATAGGAGCCAAGTAAAAAGAGTTCCCAAGGGCAAAACCTAGTAAATTTGATCAATAAAATACAGTAGTACTGATTCTATCCCAAGGTATAAAAACACTATCCGTGTATTCACACTGATGTAAACAAATGATGGAATAAGTAAATAAGTGTATGGGGGAGAATATTCAATTATTTCCTTATGGTTTGGATACAAGGTGCCCCCTGAAAGCTCATGTGTAAGACAATGTAGAAACGTTCAGAGGTGAAATGATTACAGTAGAGTCTCTACTTAATCGGGGGATCAGTCCATTTGACGGATTAATCATTGGAATGGATGGATGGGTGGTACCTGCAGGCAGACAGAGCCGGGCTGGGGGAAGGCGGTCACTCGGGGTGTGCCCTTGAGGACAGTCCTATCCCTGCTCTCTCTGATTCCTGGCTGTCATGAGCTGAGCAGTTTTTCTCCACCACTTCCCTTCTGCCATGATATCCTGCCTCATCTTGAGCCTAGAGCAATGGGGTTGCCCACCATGGACTGAACCTCTGAAACTGTGAGCCAAATGAACCCCTTCTCCTCCAAGTTCTTGTTGGGTATATTGGTCTCAGTGATGCAAAGTTGACTAACATATTCTATGCAGAAGAAATACAAATAATTCATGCAAATACTCTGACCTCAAGAGATAGGACATAACACCCTTCCCTTAGCTGTGAATCATGACTTCATCCAAAGAGTTAAGTGTGGAAAAGAGGTCAAGGAGAAACCTGGTGCACATGGCATCAGGCAAGTGGTTAAGGTCAGAACGGGGTGTGCTGAGGAGGGTGCCTCGCTTCTGTGGTCCTTTCCAAACCCAGGTCTAATCAGGAGAAAGATACCAGGCAGATTCTAGCTGTGGGACACTGCACAAACTCCTGACCAGGGCTTCAATACTGCCTAAGTCATTAAACAGGAGGAGATCATAAGAAACCACTGTAGCCAACAGGAGCTAAGGGGACGTGATGACCGCATATAGAGGGGTGTCCTGGGTGGGATCCTGGGGCAGTAGGAAGCTGTGAGGTGAAAACCATGGTGCATGAAGTGTGGACTTAAGTTAATGATCACATGTGAATATTGGTTCACTAATTGTGATAAATGTACCATGCTAATGGAAGATGTTAATCACGGGGAAATTGGGTGTGCACTTTATGGGAGCTCTCTATGCTAGCTTTGCAATTTTACTGTAAATCTAGAGCCATTCTGAAAAATACAGTTTATTTTCAATTTAAAAAATGCATTCCAGATATTATGCCAGGCTCTGGGATGGGAAAGAAGTGACCTTGTCCTCAAAGGGGTCAAGTTTGTGAGTGGATAAGACATGTGAAAATACAGGTTAGTATTCAAGTCAGTCATGGGCAGAGGGCTTTGGGAATGTAGGGTTTTAGAAGGATGAATGAAGACCTCGGTTCCACATCTTGTGAAAAAGTCAATTTCTCCCTAAAATTCCCATGAAAACCCTGCTGGGGGCCAGGGTTCCCTCCTCTCTCTGGGCCAGGCTTCTGGTGCTAACGAGCAGCAGGTCATTTCATCCACCCGCCATCCTCTTTACCCCGTCTGTGTGCCATCCCCACGTGCTGCCCCTCTTGCTTCCTCCATGTCTGCCCACACACATGTGCTGTCTGACTTTCTCGAAGATTGAAGATATGGAAGATGTTCACACGCTTTGCATACAAACTGTAGATCTGACGCCCTGCTCTTAGGACTTTCTGGTCATTCCACCACGGGGAACTTCCCACGGGCACCCCAACCTGCAGGCCAGCTGCCTGCCCCGGCTTCTCCTCTCCTCTCTCACATGCCCTCGCCTCCCTGCCGCATGCTGGATGGCTTCATTGGCAGCAAAGTGCACCTCTGTGGATTTCTTGCTTTCCCCACTGGGCAGGTTTGAGGTCTCACATTCTTCACACAGGTTAGTCTAGCAAAGTATGCTTCTTAATATAGATGGACTTTTTAATAAAAAACAAAAATGTGAAATAAAAACAAAACAACCCTCAAGAACTCCCCAAAACCTTAGGTGCCAACCGTAGAAATAGTTCATTTCTTCTTTCTGCTATCAGTGATTGAAGTAGACAAGGAGGCTGTCAAGCATACGCATGAGAATGTTGTCGACTTCAGCTAGATAAAGGACACAGGGTGGAGGGCCATGATAGATGGGCATTGGGCAGAGCGGAACTGGAGTCACTTCCTGTCTTCTTCCTTGTTTCTTTTTTTTAATGGTTCAGTATAGTCTTATATATTGGAGGGAATAATTATTATATGTTCATGCATACATAGATATTAACAAAGTAAGTTAAGCCCAACCCTAGTCCAGGACCTCCCCGCCTTCACCCATTCCCCGATCTCATGTCTCCTCTGTAATACCCCCATGTTAGGGATAGAAATGAATATATACATATATATTAATTATTGAAATTCCTGAGTTTATACACCTGTCTGAGTATAGCTTGGCTTTTCATGGGAGTTGAGTTTATTCAGATGTGTTGTTGATAACCCCGCTTTTCCCTTCCTCCCTTCTCCCGTTCCCCCCACCCCCATCTTCCTAGCTGTGGTTCCCCCAGCTTAGGTGAAATTTCAACTTTGGTGAGTTTATTAATTAAACATAGCTAATTTTCATCCTATCTTAGGTTTTACTCTAGCTTTCAGTATGAGAGAAAACATTTGGCCCTTCAGTCTCTGACTGGGATGTTTCACTCAGCATGATTGCTTTCCATTCCCATTCATTTAGCTGCAAAAGCCATGATATCGTTCTAATAGCAGAAGAACTCCATTGTATGTCTCTCTATGCCACAGTTTTTGAATTCACTCATCCAGCAAGGGGCTTCTGGGTCGGTTCCAGAGTTGAGCTATTGATTGGACTCCTACAAACATTGATGTAGCTGTGTCTCTGTAGTATGTTGACTCTAGTTCTTCTGGGAAAATACCCAGGAGTGGGATAGCTGGGTCATAAGGTGGTTCCAGCCCTAGTTTTTTGAGGAATTGCCACTCTGCTTCCCAGGGTGACTGTACAAGCTTGCGGTCCCACCAACAGTGTTAGTGTTCTTTTCTCCCCACAACTCCTCCAGCATCTGTTATTGTGCATATTCTTCATTTTTTGCCACTCTGACGGAATGAGGTGGAATCTCAGTGCAGTTTTGATTTGCATTTCTCTGATTGCTAGTGATATAGAACATTTTCTCATATATTTAATGGCTTTTTTAACTTCCTTAATTGAGAAATTTCTTTAGTTCCCTAGCCCATTTATTGATTGGATTGTTTGTGTTTTTGGTGTTAAGTTTTTTGAGTTCTTTGTATATTCTGCATATCAGCGCCCTGTCAGAAGCATAGCCGGCAATGATTTTCTCTCATTCTGTATGTTTTCTCTTGACACTCTTGACTAATTCTTTAGTTGTGCAGAAGCTTTTAAGTTTAATGACATCCCACTCATTGATTCTTGGTTTTAAATCTTGTACTATGGGAGTCTTGTTAAGCAGGGAGGTGCCTACACTGATGTGGTGGAGTGTTGATCCTATTTTTCTTCTGGTAATTGTATAGTTGCTGGTTTGATTCCTAATTCTTTGATCCATTTTAATTTTTTTTTTGAGCAGGGTGAGAGGGATCTAATTTCAATTGTCTGCATATGGCTGTCCAGCTTGTCCAGCATCATTTGTTGAACAAGCTGTCTTTCCTCCATGCCGTATTTTTATCCCCTTTGCCAAATATCAGATGGTTAAAGACTTGTGGGTTTGTCTCGATGTCTTCTGTTTCACTGGTCTTCATGTCTATTTTGATACTGATACCACACTGTTTTTGTTACTACAGCCCTATAGTATAATTTCAGGTCAGGTATTGTGATACCTCCTGCTTCATCTTTCTTGTTTAGTAATGTTTTGGCTATTCTGGGTTTCCTGTTATTCCAAACGAATTTGAGAATTGCTTTTTCTATATCCCTGAAGAATGTCGTTGATATCTTGGTGGGGACTACTTTGAATCTGTACGATCTCCCTTATTTTCAGTAAGGAAGTGCTTGCTTCATTTTTTTTCTCCTGGAGGTTTTTGACAACTACTTTTATTTGGTTCACTGTATCTCCCCAAATGGAAGCCTTGTACCCCAGTTCTGCCTGATATTTCAGATCAGCTCTTCCTTGCTATTTTAACTCAGTTGGATCAAATCTATGTCTACTTCTCTTCAGTTAAGCTTTGACCAAGATGGGGTCAATATGGCATGGCCGGGTGAGCCCCAACATGAGAGCTCTGGTCATTGTGGTTGGAGTTATTACTTACTGAGTTAGAACAGCTTCCCTCAGCCAGCCATGGCCACACTCCACAGGGATTGTACGAGTCTACAGTGCCATACATTCTTCCTTCCCTTCTGACTGTTCCCAAAGACCTAACTGATGACGAGGTGCCATTTTTCTTCAAGTGTCTGAACTAGCTGGAGGAAACATCAAGGAGAATGTCAGTCATGTCTCCTTTTGTTGTAAACTATAAGAACTCAAGCTTAAGCAAAAGAGAGAACATGGAAGTCCTTCACAAGATCAAGGAAGAGCTGAAGGATCTGGAGCCTTGGCAAAGAGATCTGTGCCTGTCTTTGTGTTTCTCACCACTGGCCCCTGCCATTTGTCTGGCTTCTCTTTGCTGGTAGGTTCTTGTGTTCAGCCTGAGATTCTGTCCTTCTAGCTCAGCATCCTCAGGGACAGCACAGTGCTTGCTTTCATGTAGTGGCTGCATCCCAGTTCCAGGAACTGGGCAGCCCAGATGATCTCCTTGGATCAGCCGCTGTTGTGGGCACCATGGGGCTCATGATTGCTTGGCTTGGACCTTGTCATCTCCAAGGGGAGTGGATTATGGAACTATGACAGTGTTAGGATTGACAAGAGGTGGATCTAAGGCAGACAAATCAGTCGATCCAGGCCTGAAACGATGTTACTCCTTTTTCACAGTGGGATAATGGGTGCAAGTAAATTCCTGGAAAGACACTGAGTGCAGAGTGAGGTGGGGACCTTGCTGAGAGAAACTCTCTCCCCTCAGCATGAGCTACCTGGGCCTCTTTCTCAGAAAGAGAAGACAGCCCCTCAAGGCAGGGCTGGATGGGTGACTCAGGGTGCATGAGTTCTGGGCAATCTGGCCGTGGGATGCCTTCAAGGATCATAAAGCTTTTTTTGGGTTATGTGGCCTCAGTTGGCCCCAAGGGTGCTGCAGGGGTAAGCGTGGAATCTTCAGGGCACTGGACCTTAAGCTCTGAAGCCTCTGTTCTAGGGCTGCTCATTCAGAACTGTCTGGAATCTCGCAGTGGCTGTGATTGGTAGTGCTCCCACTGTGGATCCACGATTCTGAAAAAGGAACATGAAAGATTTTCATTTCTCTCCGCCTGAGAGGTTGGAAGTCCCACCTCCTGGGGGCCTTTCCTGGTTCTGAATAAGAAAGTGGCTGAAGTGGTAGCTCATGAGAGTCTTTTTTTTCTTACTAATGGTGGCAGTGGATTACAAAATGGAACCCAGCAGGCATGGAAGGGCTTGTATCTATTTCAAAAGCACCAGTACATTCAGAGGCCAAAGAAAGTCTTTTGAGAGTGTACTGTAATGAGTGTTGTCTGTGGTTTTTGTTAGCTGCAGCCCTGGCGGGGATTCTGGACCAAACTGATGGCATTTCATTTTTAGTTCCGATCACGGCCATACAGAGTCAGACTGGAGTCCAGCCAGGAGCTCTTTTTTAGGCTCAGGGGAAGTCACGCAGGGCTCATTCAGAAATCATTTGTGGAGGCTTTTCATGCACAGGGCGTGGGGCCAGGGTTGCTGGGCTATAGGTCCCTGCTTTCAGGAACCTGCAGTCTACTCCATAGAAATTCATAAACCACATATAACCATAACAGATAGGAGCAGGGAGGGGGGAAAGGCCAGTGGCTTGGTTCTTGGAGGAGACAGATAATTTCCTTGATCAGTTAAGGATGCCAGGCAGGTGGTAGACTGGGGAGAGGAAAAGGGGAGGGACCATAATTTTGTCTCTGTGACCTCCTTGGAGTTCAATCGGAAACATAGGAAACATCAGGAATGAGGGAATGAGTTTGGCTAGATCCTAGAATACTTAAGTGATTTGATAGTATTTCCTGATCAGGCAAGGAAACATTTCAAGTTTGGCTTGAAGAGGGGTAGGGGTTGAAAGAGCTATAAACAGATGACATCACCTTTTCCTTTGTCAGAATATTTCCCTTTAGTGTCCTTCCCCATAAGAGGCTGACCCACTTAAGCTATGGGAGGAGTGGGAAGACAATCTGTCCCAACCAGGAGAGAGGAACAGGAGGTGTTATCCAGGGATGTTCCTTCTTGTGTCATGGATCCCTCTGTGAGCATGGATGTTTCTCCAGAGAGCCAGGCAGGAGTTGCCAGGGGAATTTCAGAGTAATGGTTTAGTGTAAGCATGTTCTGGCAGCCCTTGTCCAGGCTTGCTTGGCACTGTGGCTCTAAATGAATGGCTTGGTTTTTCTCCATATCTAGCTTCATTTGATAAAGATTATCCAGGTCACATGCCTGGCCAAGCAAGTTCCATCACCCCTGTTCTAGCTCCCCAGGCATAATTGAAGAGGGAATTTGTTATGCTCAGGGCAGAATCAGACAGTGGCTTAGGATAGACCAATGAAAAGTTACTCCTGGATGTGGAAAAGGTCTGGTCACCTTTTGAAACTATCCCAAGTGCAGACCTTGGCGAGGGCTTCTTACTTTTGCTCCCAACACCATCCTCAGGATGAATCCCTTCACCCCAGATTGTGCTGCAGGGGAGACAGGAATGGCTGACAACTCATGCTGGAGGCAGAACCTGCAGCAAATGGAATCCAGAGAGAAGTAAAGAGGTTAGAGGGTTAGCACTAACAGGGACCAAGGACGTGAGTCTCGCCAGCTGACGGTGAGTGGTTGGTTCCATGGGGAATGCCACCAAAATACAGAATTAAGCACCCACATGAATTGAAGGAACTAGGGTCATGTTGAGAAAAATGGTGCTTCTTAAATGAATGTCAGACAGATTACTTGGGGTCCTTGTTAAAGCAGACTCTGTTCCAGCAGGTCTGAGGTGGACTCTAAGATGCTGCATTTCTAACAAGTTCCCAAGTGCTGCTGCAATGTTTAACAGAAATTGCACTGGACATTTGTTAAAAGGACAACTTTATTCAAGACCTTGCGGCTGAGTATAGCAGGCAGACAGTGACTTGGGAGGCAGGGGGATCACAAGTTCAAGGCCAGCCTCAGCAACTTAGTGAGAACCTGTCTCCAAATAAAAAATAAAAAAGGCTGGGGGTTGTGGCTCAGTGGGAGAGCACCCCTGGGTTCAATCCTTGGTACCACAAATAAGAACAACAATAAACCCAGAATAAAAACAAAACCAAAGCCCAAAACACCATTGCAGCAGCTAAGACTTGCGAAAAGGGAGAGGCTGAACTTGACCTCTACTGCAGAAGGGACAGCTGGGATTCGTAACCAAGAGGCAAGGTGAGGGAGAGGATGGAACGTGGTTAGATATCGGGGGTTGAGGAAAAGGAAATTTTCAAGGTCTGAGGATTTTTGCTAAAAAGAGCCTCAGCAGAGCAAGAGTAAGGTTTAGTCAAGAAGAGCTCTGGGGAAACTGACTGTCGTTTGGTCAAGGAGGGCACTGTTGCCAGTGGAAGGGATCAGGGCAGAGAAGTTACTCGTGCTTTGTGGCATCATTTCTTTGGAATGAACACCAGTTATACCCAAAGCAAAGGACTAGGCTGTAACATGGTGACGTGTCAACATTAACTCTACACGTTAACGAGGTTCTCAGATGCTAAGTTGTTGGGGTACCATCTGGTGACCTTATTTAATGGAAATGACAATTCAGGATGTTAGAGGCCTATTAAAAGATGGCCCAGATGTGGGGGTGCACACCTGTAAACCCAGCAACTCAGGAGGCTGAGGCAGGAGAATCTCAAGTTTCAGGGCAGCCTCAGCAACTTAGCAAGGCTCTAAGCAACTTAGTGAGACCTGTCTCAAGATAAAAAATAAAAAGTGCCAGGGATGTGGCTCAGTGGCTTAGCACCTCTGGGTTCAATCTCCAGTACCAAACCAAACCACTCCAATCCTTGGAGTGCTGGCCAAAAGTGGACACTCAACTTCCAGCGAGGGGTCATCTTTCTCTCTCACACACTAATTTGATGGAGAGCTCTTTAATCCTGTGTCAATGTGTTGCCATTCTTGAAAAAAATGTTTTCCTGAGTTATAAAAATAGCGTATGCCTGTTACCGTTCATCTGTTTTCTGTTACTAACAACACAGCACCACAGACGCGCCGAGTTATAAAGAAGAGGTCTATCTTGGCTCCCTGTGCTGGAGGTGCAAGGTCGGGGGCTGGTCTGGTGGTGGCCTTCATGCTGGCAGGGTTCTGAGGCAGCCGGAAGCGTGTGTGTGTGTGTGTATATGTGTGGTGGTTGTAGCGCTCACGTGTGTGTGTGTGTGTGTGGTGTTTGTAGAGCTCACATGTGTGTGTGGTGTTTGTAGAGCTCATGTGTGTGTGTATGTGTGGTGTTTGTAGAGCTCACGTGTGTGTGTGGTGTTTGTAGAGCTCACATGTGTGTTATGTGTGTGGTGTTTGTAGAGTTCACGTGTGTGTGTGTGTGTGTGGTGTTTGTAGAGCTCACGTGTGTGTGTGCGTGTGTGGTGTTTGTAGAGCTCACTTCTGGTCTTTCTCCTTCTCATAGAGCCACCAGGATTCAATAATGGGGCTCAACCCTAATGACCTTATGTAGTCTTAGTCACCTCCCAAAGGCACCACCTCTAAATACCACGGCTGGATTACATTTCTGCCCTCTTAACACCTCACGATAGGGATGAAATTTCAAAACCAAAACCTCGGGGGATGCCCTGGAACCTTATCCAAACCACAGCATTGCCAGAAAAGACTTGAGAAAGTCCACGTGAACCCTCTGAGAGGACCACTGATTCACGTTGCCCGTGTGATATGCATACACGCGTGTGCAAATGCACAGCGAGTGTGCCACATTCGCGTGTGCATACTGTGTGCTCTTTTGCAATTTGCTTTTTAATAAAGTGCTGAATTGCAGACACTCCCCAAAGAAGCGTGTGCTGCTGATGTGAACGCTGAGACAAGGTTCAACAGTGTCCCAAACTTTCCAAAGAAGGCTGCCCAGTGCACACAGACACTGCCCATTCATCAGCAAGGAGCTCGCATGTACAGGAGATCTCCCCGTCATCTCAGGGCTCAGGACATCCCCTTGAAGAAACACGGGAAGAGTGTTTCCTCTTTCTGCTCCTCCTCATCCCATTCCTGGTGGGAAAACAGCACCTGGAAACCCTCCCTTGGTTTCTTAGGGTGTCCCTGCAGGCTCCTGGGAGGAGGGAAAGGGACAGGCTAGGGGCTGTTTCTTCTTGGATTTAGCAGTGAGAAGGCTTCGGCAAGGATCACAGAGTGAAGCACTGTTCCCTCAGGCTCTAGAGCCATCCTCTTCCCTTGCTGTCTCAGCCTCCTACATCCCAGACCGCCTTCTTGAGCCTGAACGACTGCTGTGACCTTTACTTCTCCTTGTAGGTGCCACACATTTATTTCTTACCTTTATATAAAAACTTCATCTTCATTCTTCTAAATCAGAAGCCAATGGTGTTTCTTCCTTGTGAGGTGGAGAGAGAAGACCCCAGGATTTGAAACCTGGAAGCTAGGGTCCTTCCTTCACCACTTCTTTCCTTTGAGACATAAGCCATGGTTGCAGCAAAAGAGCTTCCTGCAGATGACCTCTCTAATGACCTTGGTCAGTTCACCAACTCCCTTTGGCTACAGCTTCCTGATTTGAGAATTGAGGGTAGGAATCATTCCTCCCTGTCCACATTGAAGAAGTGGATGGGGGCATTATATGTCGTGTAGATCGCTGATCACATGTTGGTTATTATTCATATTGCTTTAACTTTCACTGCCATGAGCAGTGATATAGGGAGAAAAAAATGCATTTTAACAAGTTTTTTTTTCAAGTAGGGAAGACAAAATAGTAAAAATAGGATACAAAGATTATGCAGTGAAAACTGTCTCTTTTCCACTATCAATCCTTTCTCAGAATAGTAGCTACTTTCAGTTTCTTTGTTTACTTCCAAAAATATTTTATGCATCTATAAGCTTATGCATATATATGTGCATACATGTTTATTTAGGAAATAGTAACATGCTTCTGCATTTTTCTTTTTGTTGTGGCTTATAATGATTACTCAATTTTATACCTTTTATTGCATGCTATCATTGAATATTAGTCTATTTAACCTTTCTTCGAATGATAGACATTAAGTTCATTTGCAGTGATTTCTATTCCCAATTCTACTGCAGTGGCCATTCTGTGCATCTGTGTATCTGTGCAGATAGATCCGTATCAGGAAGACTTGAAGTGGGAGGACTGGGTGCAAATGAGCCCTTTACATTTTAGTAGAAATTGCCAACAAAATATTTGTAGTAATAGAGTGATTCTGCATATCCATAGCAATACTGCATGTTGATCTCTGCTAATTTGGATTTATAATAATATTTTATTTTGTTTAATTTTGTATTGCTGTGTGTTCAAGTGAACTTGAACATCTATCTCTCCATCGACTTCAAAGCCATGCATCTGGGACCCACTTACTCATCTCTTTCTCCATTTGAAGGAGTGTGCATTAGGAGAGCTGGCCCAGGTGGGCCCTGCCCCCCAGGGCTTGTTGGGCCTCCCTCCCAGCTCTCCTGTGCCCCTGCCTCGCTGGTCTCAGTATCTTGATGGTGCTCTGGCAGACACAGAAGCCCCCGGCCACGTGTCCATCCGCTGGCCCTGCTCAGTGACAGTTGAGTGCACATTCTGTATTATTGAGGACTTCTCTTCCAGGTACAGGAGTACTTTATTCCTGAAGGAGGCAGGTGCCCTTGCATTTTTTAGTAGCAGAGCAAATGGAGGTTCAGGACCTGTAATTGGCCATTTGAACACTTAATGAACAACCTCGGATGGCCACAGGGGCTGCAAACCAGCTCAGCTGGGTGCGCAGCAGCATGACGTGGGGGTAGCTTAGCCTGGGACGTCACAGGTCACACAAAGACTCTTTTGGTGCATGTGCAGGTCCACAGCCAACTTCAGACACTGCTGGGGGACAGTTCTATGGAAGTGCAGGTTCACCTGGCAGCATCTACCTGAGGCACTGAACTGTGTCATTTCTCTGCTTTCTACACTTGAGACTTCTCTGAGCTGCCAGGATCTGCTTGAATCATGCAGCCTTGGTGGTGTCTGGGGTTGAAACCTACCTAGGGTGGGTGATAAGACAGTGTTGCAGGAGGTGGTGAAGTGCCCCGAGCTCAGTCCTCTGCCAACAGAAGGGGAGCCTTTGGAAGAACGCCCAGGCTCTGTCCATCAGCTGGGAGGCCTTCTGCACTCGTCTCTGGAGCTCCCCACGGAAGAAAGCCACGCGGCCAGTAGCTGTAACCCCAGTCACGCGCTCTGCTTGGATCTTTCTCCTTTCTTGTTTTACTTTCCCTGGTCTCTCTCTCCCTTCCTCCACTTTTCTGTGATTATGTCTAGATGAACCAATTATAGGAGTCCGTGTCTCAGGCTCACAGACCTATGACTCTGAAAAGTGGGTGCTAACATCGTAGGCCACTACTAGGCCCTTTCCATGAACTACGAGGGAAGCGAAGGGGCCTTCCCTGTCTTCTCTGCTAATCCTTTCTCCACACTTCTGTTAAATGGTGTGGTGGGTTATGGTACCTGTTATGGTTTGAACATGAGGTGTCCCCCAAAACTCACATGTGACAATTCAGGAAGACTGAGGTGAAATGACTGGGTTAGAAAAGCCTAGGCCTAGTCGGCGAGTTACAGGGATTAGCTGGCGACTGTAGGCTGGTGGGGTGTGGGTCATTGGGGCGTGCCTTTGGGTAAATATTCTGTATCTCGTGTGGAGTCTCTTTCTGCTCTGCTTCCTGATGTGAGGCCTTGAGCTCCCTGCTCCATGGATCCACACCTGCTGCCATGATGTTCAGCCTCACCTCGAGCCCTGAGGAATGGAGCCAGCTTTCCATAGACTAAGACCTCTGAAACTGTGAGCCCTAAAAGAAACTTTTTCTCCTAAAATTGCTCTTGTTAGGTCTTTTAAGTCACAGCAGCAGAAAGCTGAGGACAACGGTACCTTCCTGGGAAGGGCCTGAAATCGCCACCGCTGGGATGGTTGGTGCAGGGAGACACAGGGGAGTTGGGTGCTCTGATCCCAGATGACTCCTACATGGAGGGTGGCCTAGGTGCTGTGGCTCTCTTGCATCTAACAATGTTCTCCTCGCTTGGTTTTTCTTCAGCAAGGTCCAGCCTGGGACCTCTTCCTCCCAATTAGATTTTCTGCATAAAACTCAGGGTATGAACTCTGCAGTGGTGGTAGGAATTGAAGTCGTATTGCTCCTCGTAATTGTTAGGAACCCTCAGACTTCTTGCTTCTGGACTTTCTGCTTGAGCTGGTTATCACTCTTAATTCTGACTATTATTTATGTCCCTTTGGACATACATATTTGAACAAGTTCAGATATGACTTGATTACCAAGGCTCTCTTTTTTAAAAATTAAAAAATGATAAAATATGCATAACAAAATTTAGCGTCTATACCATTCTAAGTGTATAATTTCTCACGCTACCATCAATATCATTTGCCCACAGAAGTCTTTCCCCCTTGCAAATCGAAACTATGTCTGTGAAACATGAACTCCCTATGTTCCCCTCCCCTCAGGCCCTAGGAACCTCTATTCTGTGTTTTCTCCTTGAACTTGACTGTTCCAGGTAGCTTACGCAAGTGGAATGACACAGTATTCGTTCTGTGGCTGGCTTAATGTCCTCAAGGTGCTGTGCTATGCAGCAGACTTTCCTTCCTAAGGCAGAGTGGTGCCCCGTTGTCTGCGTCCCCCGCATTGTGTTGATCTCTGCCTCTATCAAGGGGCGTTCAGCTTGCTTCCGTTCGTTGGCTGTTGCACGAAGGGCTGCTTGGACGGAGCTGTCCGGGTCCCTCTTAGGACGCCTTTTCCTGCAGGGAATCTCCTCTAGTGCTTATTTTCTCCCGTCAGTTGGCCAGCAGTGCCAGGGCGGGTCCAATTTATCTTTATACACTGTTGTCGAGGAGAGGACCTATCGCAATCTGGGCACTTAAACCAGTGGTTGAATTCCTTGAGTCCCCACCTATTATTTTCCCCAAAGCTGAGCTAATACTGAATTGATCTGCAGCGTTCCCCTCTACTAGATGAAATAGCTGTAATTTTCTCTGCTTAGCTCTCAGCCCCTTGAGTTTAGAGGTGTTCAGCAAACATTTGCCGAGTAGATGGGTTTGTCCCTGCCCTTGCTCCTTGGCCATATGGTATCTCCAGCTTGTGGCCCAGCTCTCACCGTTTTCTGATAACTGTATCTGTTCTGAGCATCTGGTGATCCGACAAGTACTATGGACTGTCCCTTGTGGCTCATTGCAAGCATTCTGCCTAAAGTCATGGCCTGACCTTCGAAATTCTGACTCAGACCTGCGATTAGACTCTTAATGAGATATCCTTACCTGCAGACAAGGAGCAGGGATGTGAAGATGGTGTATGTGAAGCTCCTAGGCCCTGGTGCATGCAAGCGCGTAGTAAATGCTATTTTACTAAGCATATTCTTTATTATATACAATTTTATCTATATTCTATTATATATGTGTGTTTATGCATGTAATCTTTTCACTCTTTGTACTGTTTCCTCAAAATTATTTAAGAAATACAATGCTGAAATTATGTATATAAAAGAAATAAGAGTGAAAGATCACCGTGCAGTTGTCATGACACCTAGAAGACCAGGTGAGGAGTTATGAGGCTGATAAAAATGGTGTACGTGTGGAAGATCTCCTGTGCTGGGTGAGACACCAGAGTGGAATGCAAGTTTCTCAGCCCAATAAGCTGGGTCACTAACGTCCATCGTTAATCCAGACGTTCGTGTGCCCAGACTTCTTACTATTAAGTGCTGCTCAGGCTTGAAGCCCTGTCTAGAATCATCAGACCAGACAGTCTATGCCCCCGAGGCTCTCAGAGCCCCTTCCCCATCCCTACCCGATAAAGCTCTCCTGGGGCACTTCCTCACTCTCTACCAACCCAGCCACTGGGAGAGTCCTGCCATGGCTGCCGTCAGCTGTGGGGTCACCAGGGGATCTGTTGACCTCCTCTCCCAGCACGAGGTTACGGCTCAGCTCAGGGCCTGCCAGCGTTCTCTCTCGGCTGTGTAGTAAATGTTTTTAGCTCTGCAGGCCAAATCGTCTCCCTCGCAGTCACTCAGGCCTGCCCAGGAGCGCAGAGGCAGCAACAGGCACAAGAACGGAAGGGCGTGGCTGTGCGCCACTGAGACTTTATTTATGGACACTGAAATTTGAATTTCATATAATTTTCACACGCCATAAAACATTATTCTCCCTCTGATTTTTTCCCCTCAACCATTAAAAAATGTAAAAATCGTTCTTAGCTTGCGGGTCATACAGAAAACAGGTGGTGGGCCACATTTGGCCCACAAGCCATGGTTTGCCTGCTCCTGAGTGACTTGGATGAAGTATGAATCGCTCCAAGTGCAATAGGCTTCTAGTACGATCTGTCATTGAAATCTCCTTGTGAAAGAGAAGTGTGTGTTTTGGTGGAGGGCAGGGGTAAGGAGACACTTAAGTGTGGGGAATCCTCGAGGCCACTGAGGTGCAGGAGTCCCAGGAGAGGACTGAAGTTCAGGGTTAGGAGAAAGAACTTTGACCTTAGGGTAAAAGATCTCAGTTTCAGTCCCAAATCAATTACTTTCTTTCTAGTATGACCTGGGTCCAAGTATTTGATCCTCTGAGCTTCTTTCCTCTCCTGTGACAGGTGGCTGTGAGGATTGGGAGAGATCAAGTGCTTACTTAGGGATTAGCTTGTTGTTGGTTTCCCCATAGTTTAGGTCTGATGATTATCTTGATTTGTTTTTGCTTAAAACCCTGTGGAAAT
Source organism: Aplodontia rufa (assembly GCA_004027875.1). Lineage (NCBI taxonomy): Eukaryota > Metazoa > Chordata > Mammalia > Rodentia > Aplodontiidae > Aplodontia > Aplodontia rufa. The sequence goes on along the minus strand of PVKS010011407.1, from coordinate 15,552 downwards.
GTGCAATGGGAACGGGAAAGGAAGCTGGAAAAACTGGGACCTACTAAGAAGCGAGGGAGGCATGTCATTAGAGGGCATAGCCCTGAGGATGGGAAGGCTGGGGAGGGGATAGAGACTGAGGCAAGGTCTGTGCCAGGGAGGCCAGGGGACTGGACAGATAGGACTGGGAGCTATAAAGGAGCAGGGCAGGAGCTAGGCCAGCTACCCACATGGGCGGTGGAAGCAGTTTGGGGGGGAGTGTGCATGGGGCCTCAAAGGATGTGAGGAGCTTAGGGCACGGGGTGCAGGGTCACCAGCACTTGCAGCAGGAAGCTCGATTGGCAGGGGCCAGTGTGCAAAGGCCATCACTCTGAGAACCACTCAAGGCTCCAGCCAGGGGCTCCTTCACTGGTGGGATTTCACTGATGCAGTCCGAGCACACGAAAGATGCTTGTACATCAATACGAATCTGATGTTAAGCGAGTGGAGGCTGAATTGCATAGTGAGTGGGTGTTCTGGCTGGATTTCTCTGGTTACAAGAAATGGACTCTTGGGTTGCACCTACATTGCTCAAGGTCAGTGGCCCTTACTGGAAAGACACAGGGTGGTGCTGTCTGCTAGAACGTTCTGCAGAGATGGAAATGTGCACGGTCCAATGTGGCAGCCTTCGCACAGGTGACGATGGAGCCCTTGAAACGTGGCTGGGGCTCTGAGTTCTCAGTTTTCATTAGCTGTAATTTCGATAGCTAACGGTTACCACGCTGAACGGTGCAGCACTCTCCACACAGTCATTGGCAACTTCCTTCCTGCGTCATTCCTGAGTCGGAAGGAAAGGATCTGACTGCCCTCGCTCGCTTTCCTACGTCTGGATTGGCCACCTGGGTTGGGTCAGGTTCTCCAGACCAGTTGCAGCTGGCCAGGGGCAGAGTCCTGCGATATGAACACAGCCCCATAGGCAGCAGGACTGCAGGTGGGCATGGGAGAGTCTGGTCAGGGCAAGCAGTAGTCAATGTTGCCTGTAGAGATGGCTCCTGTGGGTCCCCGCTGCCTCTTGTAGTAGACAAGTCCTGTCTGGGGCAATTATTTTTATTAAGCAGAGTATTCTTTATTATATATGGTTTTGTGCACATGTATCTTATGTATGTGTCTATGTATATAATCTTTTTAGTCTTTATACTATTCATTTCTCAAAAATCATTTGTTATATGATACTGAAATTTATGCTTATAAAAGAATTACAGATATGAATGAAACACCCCTTTGCGTTGGGAGTTTACAAGAGGGTACATTGCAACTGGTTCACTAATTTAACATCTGTTTTATTAAGAACCAGGCAGAGTGCTAGACCCTGGGGAAACCGAGGTAAGGGAGACAGATCCCTTCATCACCAAGCTCATGGGTCAGTGAAGAGCGCAGAAGACAAAGCAGGTGATGACAACAAAGAGTGCGGGCTGTCGTGCTGGAGGAGCAGGGAGTGTCTAGGGACCTACGGAAGAGATCCTAAGTCCATTTGGAGAGTTTGGGGAAGCTTCCAGAAGGGAAAGAGACAGGCAGTTGTCAGGGAATAAGTAGGGAGGACAAAGAGTGGCAAAGGCCTTGAAGCGAGAGAACACACAGAGAGCGCAAGTTAGCGAAGCCATGTTATGTGTTATGAGAGGACCAGCCCTGGTCCCAGCCCTGGTCCCGCATGTTCAGTGAACAGTGCCGTCGGTGGCAGCCTCCTGGAGATTCTCAATGCTGGATAGAGGCCCTGAGACCTCTGTCTTCAGCTAAGAAATCCTAGTCCTGCTTTAGCAAGACTTGGAAAATTCATTTAATCACTAAAACCTGTCCTCTTCACCCTATCGCTCCTTAGCACAGGCAGAATCAGTATTCCAGGGTGTACCCGTTGAGAGCCATAATCAGGCTGTGTCCAGGAGCATGAGATTATATTTGAGACAGATCTTTCTGCCCAATCACGTTTATCCTGGGCTTGAAAATTAATGCAGGTCTCTCTGCCTAAACCTTGCCTGGCCTACCCCGAGCCAGACCCGCCAGCCCTCGAGCCTGAAAGCCCTTGATTCCACGATAGTGGCCGTGATGGCCCTTCCCTCCGTCTTGATGGTGCTCCTCGTGTTTCGCGATGGTGCATCTTCACCCAACGAAGTGAGCACGGGCTTCTGAGTCAGACCCAGCTTCCACCATGGACCAGTCGTGCCTCAGAGTAAAACACAGCTTATGTAACACACGGCACAGTGTCCTTGAGGCTTAAGTAATACGAAGTCTTGAATCATTTTAACCATCTTACATGTTCTACAGCGTTTAGACTCATGAGGCCACACGGTGAGCATGAATCATCACTAGATTTGCTGCACGCTTCCTCCCAGAACCGCCTTGTGTTGTTTACGTGGAGTTCGTGGACCTCACAGCAAGATCTCTCTATGGAGCATTTTAATTCTTGGTCTCTTTGAGGTTGTGATTCCTTCTCCATTCCCTCCTTCCCTCCCTTTTTCTCCTCTTTTTACCTTTTGTTAGCACTTCTGTTGAGATACAAGTTGCCAACCACACAAGTCATTCCTTCAAGTGATGTTCAGCTCCATGGCTGCTGGGGCATCCACAAGGTTACGTGTCCATGACCACAACCCATTTTAGAACATTTTTGGCACTTGGAAAAAGCAGCCCCTCACCCATCAGCAATCACTCTTTGCATTATGGATTGCGTGCTGGGACGCTCTCAAATTCATGTGTTGAAATTCTAACCCCACATGGGATGTGTTAGGAAGTGGGGTCTGTGGGTGCTAATTAGGCTTCCATATGATCATAATGGGGCCAATTTCCTTATAAGAAGAGAAGAGCGACAGCTTCCCTCTCTGTGTGTGTACCAAGTGGGGCCACATGGGGGACCAGGAAGAGGACCCTCACCAAGATGACATCCTGACCTCAGACTTCAGCTTCTGGAACTGTGAGAAAGAAATGTCTGCTTTTTAAGCCATATTTATGTGATATTTTTGTTATAACATCCTGAACTGACTATTACGGTTTAGATATTAGGTGTCCCCCAAAAACTCATGTTTAAGACGATACAAAAAAGTTCAGAGGAGACATGATTGATTTATGAGAGCTGGAAGAGGTAGGCCATTGGAAACGGGCCTTGGTTTCTTATTTTGTCCATGGAGAGTGGAGTCTCCCTCTGCTTCCTGGTGGTGTGTTTCCAGCTGCTTCCTCCACCACACTCTTCCGCCATGATGTTCTGCCTCACCTGGATCCAGAGGAATGGAGCTGGCTGTCTACGGACTCTGAACTGTTGAGCCCCAAAATAGACTTTCATCCTCTAAAATGGTTGCTGTCAGATCTTTTAGTCACAGCAGTGAAAAAACTGATTAAAACACCGAGGAACCTTATTTATCCCTAACCCCTCTACCTTTATTTCCCCCAGTCCCTGGCAATCATCATTGTGCTTTCTGTCTTTATGAATTTTCCTATTCTGGATATTTCATATAAATGGAATCACCCAATATGTATACATTGTACCTGGCTTCTTTTGCTTAGTAGAGCATTTCCAAGTGCCATGCATATTATGACATGTGTTGACACGTCATTCCTTTTTATGACTGAATAATATTCTGCTGTTTATATAGGTCTCATTTTGTTGATCCATTCCTCGGTAGATGGGCATTTGTATTGTCGATGGACATTTTGGCAATTATGAATAATACCCCCATGAATATTCATGTACAAGTGTTTATTTGAACACCTGTTTCTAATTTCTTTGGCTGTATACCCAGGAGTGGAATTAGTAGGTCATATGGCAACTCTGTGCTTAACATTTTGAGGACTTGCCAGACTGTTTTCCACAGTGACTGCACCATTTGACATTCCCACCAGCAATACCTGTTGTTTCTTTGATTTTTCATTACGTCTACCCGCCTGCTTACTTGTAAACAGGTAAAGCGACCTTATGGTCTATTATTGATATATATTTATTAAAGGAAAGTGAAGCCTTGGAAAAATTTCCTTTGAAAAATTAGGTGCACATATTATGCCTTATCCAAAACAAGAACATTCTGGTGGGGAGGTGGCAAATATTAGCAAATCGTTGCTGAGCCTTGCCCAGGCTGTACGCTCTCGCAGTCAAAGGGCTTAGGTCAAGCCTGACTTACCTGGGCTGCCTTCACGGTGCAGCAGGAGGCTTGGGATGAAACTCGCTTATTCTTCACTTGCTCACTTAACACATCCTGTAGGATTATTGCCTGTGCCCATTTAGTGGTGCGCAATTGAAAAAGAGAAAATTAATTTAAATGTTGTGCTCATGCCGGTGGACCTGTCCGCAATCCCTGAGCTGAAGCGGAAGCAGGCACTGTGAGCGTGAGCCCCATGGATGCTATTGGTGAATAACATTACGGGCCTGTCACCCTTTGACAAAGGACGGAGGTATGTGATTCAGGTGGCCAGTTCCGTGGGTGGTCGTGGTGTCCTTGACCAAGTAATGGAGGACTAATGCAGGACCAAGGGAAGCTTTGTCCTAGAAGACCTCTGTGCGAGAGTCGGAGATTTTCAAGAGCAAGTTTAACTGTTATTTTTCCCTTAACTACTGACAGCTCTGTGCACCACTTGGGGCAGTGCTAGAACCTAGCACAGGTCCAGGGGGCAAGATGACAAAGTCAATAGCAATAATAAAGCCACATAAAAGAGACACAGACAGGAGTGCTCGTAGGGTTGGATAGCACAGAGCAGGGAGCTCCTGAAGGCAAGGTCAAGTGCTCTCCCAGGCGGCTTGAAACCTGGTGGCATTAAGCAATGGGAATTTCCCTTCTTACAGTTCTGAGGTCTGAGATCTGACATGTGCAAGCTCTGGGGAAGGGTCCTCCCTTACGCCTGCAGCCCACAGTGGCTCCTGGTACCCGATGGCTCATGGCTGCATCTATCTCTCCAGCCTCATGGCCTCTTCTCTTGGTCTCTGTATCCCTGCTCCATATGTTTTGTAAGGGTCCTTGTCTTCTGAAGTAGGGTCACACGTGGTCTCATCTAGAGATCTTTAACTTAATTCTATCCATGAGACACTTTTCCCAAATAAGGTGACATTCATAGGTTCTAGGAAGTTATAGATGTAGACACATCTTTTTTTTATTAGATGTATATTGAAATACAATTGAGGGGGAAACATTATCAAACCATCAATAACCAATGTATATATACTTAGTTATCCAGGGGTAATGCCAAACCATGGATGCCCAGCTTGGGTTTCCCCTGTTGCTGTTTTTCCCAGAAGAACTCTTGCGTTAAATGAGTATCTCGTGGAGGAATGACATCTACTTCTGAGATGGTTCCCTCATGTTCCCACTCTCCAGGTAGACACATCTTTTTGGGGCTTATCACAGCCCACCACTTTAGGCAAGGCTGCTTAGATTCTGTAAAACAGCTGAGAAAATTCTGAAAGAATTAGGCAGGTAAAAGGACATGAAAATTGGTCCAGAAAGAGAGGTGGGCGTGTGCCAGCGTCCTGTGCCAGTGTCTTGTTGGAAGTGACTCTGCAGTCTTTTGTGTATGCAGCGAGACTCCTGGAGGGGTAGGTGTGTGTGTGTGTGTGTTGCTCTGCGTGCAGGGAGAAGGGAAGAGTTTTGGGCTAGAGAATTAGGCAAGACTCAGACCTCACAGGGTCTGGAATGAGATAGGAAGGACAGAATGGAAAAACTGCTGCAGAACTTGAAGCAGCAAGGTCTCATGGCCAGTTGGTGTTTTAGGAAGCCAACGTTGGTCGCTCTGTGGAATGTCAGATGCAGGAAAGCAGCTGGTAGAGAAGATTGTCGGCAAAACCCGCTCACTGAATGTGCGTGGACGGAGTCTGCCCTCTGCTTACTTCACGGATTTTCTTTTCCTGCGGAAGCTTGTGATTTTTGCTGGGCTGCTGGATGCAATTTAACGTGCTAAGCCCATCTATTTACTTGTAATGCTCGTCACTAATAGAAAACAAGATGCTGAGCTCACAAGGGAAGCTGGCCGTGCTCGGTTGACAAAGTCCCTTGCATTGATGATGAAAGCTTGTAAATGGATTGAGCAGGTTGATGGTGTCAGTTCCAATTTGTTGAGCCTCCAAATCATGTTGTCAACAATTAGCATCTACAAAATATGAACACACATACATCAGCCTCCCAGCAGAAGACCGGGGAACACTGGCTATTACTGCTCTGGGTGTGATGCAGATGTCCACCTTAACACTGCTTTGGGTGTGCTGATGAGATCAAGGCTCCAGTGACGGAAACATTTATCAATCCTCTCCTAGGTGGCAAGGGTGCCAGGAATTTAGCAGAGAATCCCACAGAGAGCCTGTGCCTTCCGAGAGCTCACAGTCTGGAGAGGCATAGACAGCAAAGGGGTGGGGATCACTTCTGTGCCGGAAGAGAATGGGACTGCTCCCCATCATCCCGATGTCTCAGAGCAGGGGCGAAAGGAAGAGTGTGGAAGCCTTGGCGTCCTGCTGCAGGACCTGACTTGGACTCCAGTTGTCTGGTTCCACGGCAGAATGCACAGGCCTTGAGTGATGTCCCCAGGTGTCCTTGTGGAGCCCCATGCCTTCGCCCTCTCCTCCGGGTAAAAGCATCCTCACTGCCTACCTCCTGCAATGGGGTTAAGCACCCACTGGCCCTGGGATCTCTTAGAGTACAATGAGTTTCTCAAGGTCTATTTATTCACCTTTTATTCTGCAGACATACTCTGGCCTCTGACCGTTAGAATGTCCTGTGCCAGCTAGTGGCATTAATATCGATACAAATTAGAACCGGGACTTGCTGTAAAGATGCTTATGTTCAGTTGCCCCTCAAAGGAGGCCCACGGGAAGAGTGGTGACACTAAGGTGAGATTTCACTGGACAGAGGCCTTGCTGTCACTGGAACAGGCTGGGTGGGTGGTCATGACAGTGCTGGGAAAAGTGGGCAGGGGGGGAATGTTGAAGCTGAACACTGAAGGGTTTGACTGGATTTGTCACCTTCATCCCGACCAACCCCACCCAGGCACATCCCCGATGTGGAATCTGATTTCTGGGTTCAGACCCCAGGCCCAACCCATGCTAGCCATGAGACTTTGCACAAAGGCCCTCACCATAGGCCTCAGTTTCCATATCTGCAAGGTGGGATACACTTAGTTCTGCCTCCTGGAGATGCCCTGGAGATTCGACCAGCTGAATAAGATGCCCGGGCATCGAGTCCCACACGGAGTAAGGTGTCAGTCAGCATCAACTGCCATTCCATTAGCCAGTCCTTGCGAGAGAAGGTCTTTTCTGACGCTGTTGGCTTTGAAAAGCCTCCTAGGACTGTATCTTGAGACTGGAAGGGAGAGGAGTTGGGTTGACCATTTATCTGTGAGCTTGCCTTTTAGCAAGGTGAGAGTGAGAGCCCTGCACCCCAATCCTAGACGAAGGCCTTTTACTCTTTCCTGGCTGTGCGGCTGAGTTTTCTACCTGTTGTTATGAAAATATGGCCTAGAATATTTCTAGCCCAGCAGTCTAGAGCCCATGGGAACTGTCAAAACTGGGACTGGAACATAAATATTAAATGACAGGCAGCTTCATGTGCTGTTATTAAACTTCACAGCTAGAATTTTTAAAAGCAAATTATCATGTAAAAATATTCTTGTTATGTTAAAATAGAAATGAAAATGACTTATTTATTTGCTTAGATAAAATCGTTAAATGCAAAGTTAGGCTGCATTTTTCCATGCCAAATGCTTTGATTCATCCCTTTAACCAAACAGTTTAAATATGAATATTAGTTAAGATCCGTCAGCCACAGTGGAGCTGTCAACCTCCTGAGGACAGCAGCCTTTCAAATGGGTCAGAGAATAGATTTTAAACAGGAGTCAGAGGATTTATTATTTTGGTATTCAACTAAGAGAATATTTTTTTTTCCTCGTAGATAGTGTGGCAGTGCTATTGGTGATTGATAAATGGGCTCATTTATGGGTACTTGGTGTCCCCCTTCTGTGTCATGTGTGGGCATTGTGGGGCCTGGGTCTCACCCTGATGACCACCAGATGTCACTGTTGAGTCACAGAAGCACAGCGGAGGGGCTGAGCATCCTTCCAGGGGAGGACATTTAGGAAAACTTTACCTGGCCAAACAGCTCATTCTTTATTTTAAATATCTGCCAAGCCCAGGATCCCAGGGCAAGCTTAATTGAAGTCAAGAGAGTACTTTTGTGTGTGGAAGAGAATTAGAGCTGTCTTTGCTCTCTCTGTTCTGGAGCTTCTCCTCGTCCCTCAATCACTCTTGCACACTGGTCTACCCCGCCCTCACCCCACAGCTAGGCAGGAAGTGCACTGAGGTGGTCAGGCACTTGGAAAGCAGCGGAACAGAGCTGGAAGGGGTCAAGCAGCGCAGCGTCTCAAGTTGAGGGCTGGGCTCAAGAGGGCATGGGCCATTCAAGGTCGCAGGTGTCTTTAGGCCGAGCATCTCTCATCTGCTCATTAGAAGCAGGCACGAGACAGGCACCCTCTCAAAGTGTGGTCCCAGGACCAGCAGCATTAGCATCTTCTGGGAACTTGTCAGAAAATCAAATTCTTGGCTTCTACCTCAGACCTACTGAGTCAGAAAGGTTGAGTGGGGGCTTAGCAATCTGTGCTTTAACAAGCCCTCCTGAGGATTCTGATTTCACAGAAGGAGGGCTTTCCTTCCTTCTTCCTCATGCAGCCACATCTTTCCAGGCTCTGGAGTGTGAAGAGTGTGGCCAATTCACTGCTGCTCGTCAGAGCGTGACCTCAGCTACATGCTGCCTGGCAAAAGTGGCTCCTTTCTAGACATGTCCATTTAAGTTAAAGCAGATAGAGAATTGTCCCAAAGGTTCTTCTTCTGGGCCCCCGACATCCAGTCACTGGGCTGCTTCCTGGTGGCTCCATCTTAGCCAGGGACAGCTTGTGCCCCAGACTCCCTTTCCCTCCTCTGCCCCAGAGCTTCCTTAAGCTTGTTCCATCTCTCACTTTTCCATTGTAGGAGGCAGAGCTGGGTGTCATTGAGACTCTCCTATTGACAGGGGCTTCCACACATTTTGCAGTTGTCGCAAAAAATTGTAAAGCAGAGAGTTTGAGCATCGTCAGTTTTTCCTCTCCCACAGGCCAGGAAATGTCCAAGGTCACATTAGAGGGGACATGAGCGCATGGGGAAGATTTCAATGGCCCTACTTCAAGTTAATGGGGCTTTACTTTCCTCCGTGACTTTCTGCATTTTAAACGGGCCATCAAGCCCCAAGAGGGAAGCCAATTTCAAATTCCTGTCTGGATCTGAGAGCAGACTTCTGGGGATGGAGCAGTAGAAGAATGGACTCCGATGAGTCCCACAAGGTGCCCCGGAGAGACAGTCTGTCCACTGCTTGGGAAGTGGTGAGATCCTGAGTCTTGTATGAAAAGCCTCATTCCTTAGGGTCAGCCATTGCTTCTTAGTGTGAGTTTTCAGATAGGAATAGGGCTGCCTGCTCCTCTTTGCCTGTTCTCTAGGGTTTAGCTTCAACCTAGGTTAATCGAGATTTCCTCTGTGACTTGGAGGTGAGAGTGGCTTCTTTGCCATTTCCTGCATCCCCCGGCCCCTTGATTTGTATGTGGCTGAAGGAAGGCCTATTTATCTCACTTTGCCACCTCAGTTTGTAGTATGGGTCTGAACCAAACCATGCTTGGACAATACCACTCCACCTTTTCCTAGTCTTTCCAATGTCTTCTCTTTCTTTTCTTACAGCAAGTGATATAGGTGGATAGCAGTGAAGTTGCCATGAAGCTGGAGGTACGCACACATTGGTGACTTCTAGCATCTTCTACCATTAGCTTTTCCTCCCTGGCAGGAGCATCTTTAGAGCTTTAGGACCTTTATGATGCTTTACACTTCATGCTTCATTTCATGCTCAGGCTTTTCCTTTCTGGGCTATTTCTTTGTGATATGATATTTCATTCTCTATATATTTTTTTGTACCAGGAATTGAACCCAGAGCCACTTAACCACTGAGACTTATCTTAAGCCCTTCTATTTTTATTTTGAGACAGAGTCTCACTAAGTTGCTTAGGGCCTAAGTTGCTTAGTTTCTGAGGCTGGCTTTAAACTCATGATTCTCCTGCCTCAGCCTCTCAAGCCTCTGGGATTACAGGTGTGCACCACCGTGCCTGGCTCTGTTGCTCTTGAGAGAATTCACTTCCTGTTGTGATTCGGCATTCACCCACCTGGACTTATCGGTGGTTTACTCTGCTGGAGGACCTTGGGTGCTCATGAGAACACTTTTCTCCTTTCCTTGTCCTCATTATTGTTCAAGCATGGATTTTGGAGTTGAACACCCCTGAATTCACATCTCGGCTTTGGTTATAACTGGGTTGTGTGAACTTGGGTAACTTCACCTCTCTTGAGTCTCAGCCAGAGAGCGCCAGGCTCAGGAGCACAGAGACTCAGATCACTGGCCCCTGGCTCTTGATGATGCCCCAGAGTCACTGCTGGATTTTGTTGTGGTGACCCACGAGGGTGGACTCAGATCTTCCCCAGGAAACAGCCCCTGAAAGTTTGGGGCAGTTGCCTTGAGGTGCTCTGGTGGTGATGGTGGCCAGGTGCAGACGTGTTCCTCCCCTGTGTGAGCGCCCTCTGGGGTCCAGCCATTCCTTCCTGTCTCCTTTTCGACATTCCAATTTTTCCCCGTGCCCTCTTCACCCCCATTCTCTTCATAGCTTGCTTGGATGTGGGACCCTGATGGGCAGGAAACCAACTGGTCAGACGTGAGTCACTTGGAGTGTTGTGGTGCGCAGTAAAAGCACTTGCTTTTTTTCATTGCTTCAAATGGAACGCTGACAAAATCAACCTAGAAAGACGTAATGAATACCCTTTTATTCTAAGATCATTTTGGTTGGGGTTACTACTAGCTAAAGACGCGGTGGCCTTATCTCTCAACAGCCTGTGACCTTGCATGCAGGTAGGGATCCTAGTATATTCAGCTCTTCTTCCCATTCTGAGCAGAGTGGTAGGTGCTCAATAAATATTGATCGAATGGCTGATTAATGAAAACACATGGGTTCTAGACTCGCTTGGTCTTGGGCAAGTCACTAGACTTTGCTGAATCCCCTTTTCCACTCACAAATGGTTGGTGATTATCACCAAGTCTTAGGTGGCAATGTCCAAGAATAGCTCCTGACCTGGTTCCAGAGGCTTATTAAGGAAGGAAGTGCTCCTAGGACAGGGTAGTAAGGGAAGGGGCCAAGTAGAGGGAGGGTGTGATCAGAGGTGAAATCCCAGGGGCCAGCTCCAGTGGGATCCCAAGGGTCACTCTGGAGGCAAATGTGCCTCCTTTCTCCTGCAAGGGGGCTGGGCCTTTCACACTCTAGCATTTCTGTGGGTTAGGACTCAGGGTAGGTTAAAGGAATGTCAATTCCCAGACACTTTGAACTCTCATCCAATTGGGCCAAATGGTCTCCAATACTCTGAGGGAAGTTGACTTCCCGTTTAGAAATGGAAGTACACTGAAGTCTGGGTGTAAGGGGAAAAAAAGGAATTGGGCAGGGCACTGCCATTTTTCCTGGCATCCTACCTCATCTACATTCTAAGGAATTGTTGGTCATCAGATGAGAAAATGTGTTGAAACGCTTGAAAACTCTAATGTTCCATTCCAATCCCTTCTAAAGTAAATGGTGGTTTTTACATTCAATAAGTTGTTTTAAGAGAGTCTTGTGCATCTACAAAGGCCCAGAAGAAGAATGTTCATGTTAATCATACATTCTGGTTCATAAAAAGTCACCCTTAGATAAAATTTCATGTCTTTTGAGAACTGGTAATCCAATACCAGTTTCCAAAGAATTGCAGTTTAAATTAATGCAGCAACTACAGGCAAGACAATTTAATCTCTGTTTGATGCTTCAGAAGGCATTTCTTAATCTTGTAGGGCCTCAGGGTTGTGATTACCATTGCACACGACATGCAGAACTGCAGTTAGCAGGCTCGGGGGGTGGGGAAATGGCGCTGCCTCTCCCTTTCACTACAGGAGAGGTGCTGGCCATCGCTGTGTTTACAAATGCCTAAACATTGGAGCGTTGACAATTTTTCAGGCTCAAAGCTTTGATTTTCCTTTAATTATTTGGCTGAGACAGACCAAGATGGGAACCCTTACCTGACTTAGATAATTTTGTCTATAAATACATGGACCCTGTGATATGGTTAAACAGAATTTTCTCGACAGTTTCTCCCAGTGTCGCAAATAAAAGCCTGGGGTAGGCAACCCTACCTCCCTTGCTGCCTCCTGTATCCCACAGTGATTATGTTTGAATTGCCATTTTAGCTTTTGCTTTACATCAGGCAGGGAGCTATGCATTTCCTTGCACTAGGGTAGCCAAGGTAAGGTCTCTCCTGTGAACTCATCCATTGCTACCTTGAGTCACTGGTCTTCAAAATACCTTCTCCCTCCCACTACCATCTGCTTCAAGATCACACTATTGATGCATGTTGAGGTCTTGCCATGCAGTAAGCATGTACAGGGCATAAGAAAAATATGAAAGCCTAAATCCAGGGAAAACAGAAGAGAAGCAATCATTCCTGGAACTGTTTGGTAAGAAAAGTCAGGCAGGGAAATGACAAGAGAAAGAGCCAACCCAGGCCCGTTTGGGTTTCTTTCAAGACCTGGGACACTAGCAGATCCAAGATGGAGGATTAGAGAAAGCTGCATTTCCCATTGCTCTGTGGTATGGGATTCAAGTGGCAGGAGTACTGCTCTTCAGAGAGGTGAGTGGAAGAGGGATTTCACTGAAATTCAATATTGGACAGTTAGAGCATCTTACAGATGCAGAAATTCAGGTTCATTGAACAGAGGACAAGAAAGAGTACCTTGGAGCCAAGCTGGTTGCAGCAGCAGCAGCAGCACCGCTGGTTCACTGCAGAGGGGAGGGAAGACAACAGAGTTGGCACAGGAAAATCCACAGAACAAAGCAGCCTGAACTTAGCTGACCCAGAGACGGCACAGGCAACTGATGTTCAAAAGGTGGTCTGTGAATCTTAACTGGCAGACAGAGAGCTGAGGCAGGAGCCATCTTGAGGTGGGGATTCTGCAGCTTGCTTCTGTGGCAACCCAGGAGATTACAGCAAACATTGCCACACTGTCCCAGCAAGAGCCTCCAGCATGGCCAAAGGTGCACCTAGCAGAAAGTGAGTTAAACAGGACAGAGAAGATTGCACCCAGGGGATCCAAGTCAGAGATACAGTAGGCAGTGCAACTCACTTGCCCTTGAGTAGTGGCTAATGTGACCAGCTGAAGAGGGTTGGGAAACTGAGAAGGTGGGCATGATTACCCTTGGGGACTGAGCCTGAGAAGGCTGCATTCATGGGGAGCAGCGTGTGTGAGACCTGTGGAGGGTTTGCTCCCTGCCCTGTGAGCAGAAGTCTCAGGAGGCTCCTGAGATCCAGACTGCCAGTGGAGATGGGCATCTGCTTGGCCCTAGAGATGTATTGATCTAATCTCTCCAGAGCAGATACCACTCAACAAAGCCCCCAAACCCTTGTTAGAGTTAAGCCCCAGCTGAAGGAACTCCCCAGTTAGAAGTCTGCAGCTGTCCCACCCTGCAGGTGCATCATTCTGGTCTGTCTGGACAAAATGCAACTGATAGTACTTCACGTTCCATCCTACTACGTACTGGTGAGATGGGAGCTGAAAGCTGTTTCCCCACACTTCAGTTTTAGGCTGCTCCAACTGATAGCTTGATGAGCAAAATAGGAACCCCACGTTCTTGTTCTCTCTAAGGAGTACAAAGCCCAAGAACAAAATGAAAAGGACAGTCAGGCACATGCAGTGATTATCCATCCTTGTTGATAGTTTGCACTACCTTGGTGGAGACTATTCTTTCATTTTAAAAATTAAGAATCTTTTTTTTCTATGTTCTTGCTTTCCTGATTGGTTCATGGCTATATATATATATGCACAATTTTTGTGGTTTATATTTGGTCTTGTCTTTGATGATTAGGATTTTTGTTAGTTATTATTTTTGGGTTTGTTTGCTTCTCTTTCTCTCCTTTATTTTCCCTCTAATAGCCAAATTCTCTTTACTTACTTTTATTTTTTTCTTCTTTTTCTTTGTAGTCATCACTTACTGTATCTCTTCTTCATTCTCTCTGTTCACATTTTGAACATTATAAACATTCTTTTACCTTTCTATCACATTTTCTTTTTCCTTAGTGAACTGTATTTTTACCATCTTTTTGAATTATTTAGTTTGTAATTCAGAGCTTCTGCCCTGACATTCATGCTGCTGCTATTAGTACTACGGATGGCATACTTGGAAGCTGCCGTTTACCAGCTAATGGTTACTTACTGCTTTTTGCTATTGAGATTGCTGACCCTGCCACTCTTTTTTGGGGCAGTTTTGTATATTGCATAGTGGCTACCAGGTGCTTATTTTAATGTTGTATATTGTTTGCTTCTATTGTTGCTATTGCTTATTTCCCCTTTTACTGTCAGTGCTAGGAATCTGCCAGGACAGTTCAGAGGGTGGAGACTCTGCTGATGATCTACACCCAGCCAAAGGCCAGAACATCTTGTTCATACACAAACTAACCATGTTCAAACTTCAATGATGCTTTAATACGAAGTATAGAAGAGATAAAACCCCAAACTAACAACCAGACTTCAAGTAGGACCAGCTCGGTGTGTCCTCACATCCAACTCAGAGACAATCACTTCTGCAGCAAAAACAGAGAATTAATGTACAGGCTGGTACATTACCAGCCTGTAGGTAGGTGGTTACCATACCTACAAGGGGTCTCAGTCTGCATCGTTCATATGCCCCTTGAGAATACACAGAGTTATTAACTGAAGAAGACCAATCACAGAGGGTGTAGCCACATAACCTACTGTATGCAACACATTTGCCAGATCTGCAAGAAGGACCCTGCTCTTTGGAGACTTAAGGGAAAAGTGGAATCCTCAAGATCTGACACAGTATACACTGGATCAAAATGCACTGATCATGAAGAACTATCAGGGAACCTATACTAAAAAACCCGTTGGGAAATATATTGAAAAATTTACAACAATCTGATATCCTAGAACACTTCGGCATGAGAAAATTGGTGCTCAAAAGGCATACGTACAGAGTGGAAGAAAAATCTACCCCAGCAGATGCATAAAACCAACACAGGAACACAAATATGAAAACAACGTAGCACAATGCCTCCTGAAGTTCATGATTCACCAGCAACTAACTCCAAAGGTACTGAAGGGGTGAAATACGAGATGAAGAATTCAAAAGAACAATTATAAAAATGATTAATGATTTCCAAGAGAACACAGAAAACAACCAAATGAATTAAGGAAATTAGTACAGGACGTGAATGAGAATTTCAGTAAGGAGCTAGAGATACTGAAAAGGAACCAAAAAAAAGAGAAAGAAACTACACACTAAATCAAATAAAATATTTAGTTGAAACTCAGAGAAGACAGAATCTCAGAGCTGGAAGGCAAAGTAGCCAGCTTGAATGTTCAAACAGTATGAAAGAAAAGAAAATGAGTAACCATGACCAAAATACGCAGAACAGTGAGATAACATCAAGAGACCGACTTTAAGAATCTTGTAATTGAAAAGGTTTGTGAGATGCCGGCTAATGGC
>PVKS010011406.1:41601-56895 GCA_004027875.1 Aplodontia rufa | reverse complement strand
TTGATTCTGAGGGAGTTTCCTGTCTGTCCCTAAGAGAGCAGGCGAAGGCCCTCGTGCTCTCTTGCCACGTGGCAGTAAGGAGGCATTGGTCCAGATACTCTGTGCAGCCATCGGGATAAATGAGACGCTGGCCTAGAACAGAATCTGCAAATAAGGGGGACAACACAGGGGAAGAGCAGAGAAATGGATCTGGAACCTCTCGTTATTAGAATTCACAAAAGTCTTCTCCGTCTTGTCCATTTTTTCCATTGGATTTATTTTTGTGGGGGTACTGGGGATTGAACCCACAGGTGCTTTACCACTGAGCCACATCCATCTCAGCTCTTTATATTTTTGTTTTGAGACAGGGTCTCCTTAAATTTCGGAGGGCCTCAGTAAGTTGCTGAGGCTGCCTTAAACTTGAGATCCTCCTGCCTCAGCCTCCTGAGCCACTGGGATTATAGGTGTTTGCCACTGTACCTGACCCCTCCAATGGATTTTGATTACTTGCAGGGCAAAGCATCTAAGAAATACAATTTCTGAGGCATTCAATTTGCCCAGCATGCAATTACACAGCTCTCATATTCATTGTTTTTGTTTATTGTGGATTTTTTTACTGCAATATAATTTCACATAATAAAATGCAGATTTAAGTGTTCAGTTGGATTTTTTTTTGTACCAGAGAGTAAACCCAGGGGTGCTCAACTACTGAGGCACATACCCAGCCTGTTTTTATATTTGCTTTGAGACAGGGTCTTGCTAAGTTGCTCAGAACCTTGCTAAGTTGCTGAGGCTGGTCTTGAACTTGTGATCTTCCTGCCTGATCCTCCTGAGTTGCTGGTATTACAGGTGTGCCCCACGAGGCCCAGCCATTTGAATGTGTTTTAACAATTGTTACCTTTGTACCCAAACCAAAAGCAAAATGCAAGCATCTCTATCATCCTACGGAGGGCTCTCAGGCCCCTATCTAGTCAACCCCTCAGCCCTGTCCCAGGCATGGACCTTCTGATTTCCATCAACACAGTTTAAATTTGACTGTTTTCTGAACTGTACATAAATGAAATAATACAACAGGAATTCTTTCCCATCTGATATCTTTGGCTCAGTGTGATATTTTTGAGATCCATCTGTGTGTATATCAGTTCATTCATTTTTCTTGTGAATAGCTTCATTGTACCAGTATACAAAATCTTTGTCCCTTTTTATGTTGCTGGGCCCTAGAAAGTTTCTCGATAAGCTCCTGAGACTAAGGCTGCTGGCTGGGGTTGTAGCTCTGTGGTGGAGCAAGTGTTCAGCATGCCCAAGGCTTTGGATTCAACCTCCAGCACCAAAAGACTAAGAAATGAAAAGACTTAGGCTGCTCTGAACATTCTTGTATGTGTCTTTTTATGGATCTGTTTTTCTTGGGGAAATTCCTAGGAGTGGAGATACTGGGCATTATACTTAGGGTTTTTTTTTTTAGAGAGAAGGACAGAGAGAGAATCAATTTCTATTGAGTTTTTCACATGGCTTTCGTTGCTCCAACACTTAGCTGTGTAAGTGGGTGCTGGGGTTTGAACCCATGCACTTGCACATGCCAGGCAAGCGCTGTAACTGCTGAGCCACCACTCCAGCCCCCATTGTACTTACTTTTAAGTTCTAGATAGAAGCCCTTTAATTCTGGATAATTGGGGTTAGAAACAAATGTTGTCATTCCTGAGCTCAGAAACTATTCTAGATTATAATGGAATTCCAAACTTCCTTTGCATTTTTTTTTTTTTACAAATGTGATGCTGGGGATCAAACCCAGGGCTTTGTGCACAAAGTATATGCTAAGCATGTACTTCACCACTGAGCAACATCCCCAGACTATTTTTTGGGGGGACAGGAGGAAAGAGATATTAATCACTGTCAAAATATCAGAGGATATAATTACTACGTGCCTAATATGCACTCTGAACACTTGGCATCAAAGGTGGTCTCCTATGCTATCATTTACCTGCTGTTTGACCTTGGGCAAATTACTTAACCTCCTGATCCTCAGTTTCCTGGTGTATAACATAGGATTAAAAATAACACTTAGTTCATAAGGTTTTTGTGAGAATTAAATGAAATAATGCATATGAAGTCCTTCTCAAATTGTCTGATACATAAAATAATTTAAAAATATTAACCACTGGGGCTGCAGCAGTGGCTTAGTGGTTACTGCCCTGGCTGGGTATGTAGAAGGACGCGTTTGAACCCCAGCACCATGTACACAATGAAATGTCAAAGCAACGAAAGCCACGTGAAAAGCTAAATAAAGTTTGGTTTCGTCCTTCTCTCTCTCTCTCTCTCTCTTTTTTTAAGAGGGTTGGGGATTTAGCTCAGTGGCAGAGCGCTTGCCTAGCATGCGCAAGGCCGTGAGTTAGGTCCTCAGCCCTAAAAAAAAGAGAGAGAGAGGGACAGTGAGAGAAAGACAGAACCAATTTTTATTTAGTTTTTCATGTGGTTTGTCCTTCTCTCTTAAAAAAAAAAAAAAAAAGAGTGGGATGCAAATTTTAGGTCAAAAATTTGGCACCAAGCCTGAGCCAGTTCTCCTGCGCTGCTGCAGAAATGGTTGTCCCCGCCCATCTTTATAGGAATCCTTTTGGTGATTCCTGCCAATATGAAAAGAACAAGATGCCTCTGAAGGAAAACAGGAGGAACAACTAGAAAAACAGTTATAGGAGGCAAAGTCTCAGAGGAACTTGACGTTCAGGTTGGTTTGCTATGCTTTGTGTCACGTGGGGAACCATGGACACCTAGAGAACTTTCCAAGCTTTCCAGGGCTCCACGGGGTTATTTTGTAAATAAAGATAGGAATGAAGAGGTTTTGTGTTTTTGTTTTTATTGTTCTAAGAATTTACCCTCATATTCTAGTTCTTTCTTCTCCCTTCTTTTTCTAGTGGTTAGTTCCCCTCTGTAACCGCAGCCAGCAGAATTACAGATGCGCATTCAAGTGAGTTTCTGGGAGATTTTAATAACGGGATGTGCTGTGACTAAAGGACCTGACAAGAACAATTTTAGGAGGAAATGTTTGTTTGGGGGCTCACGGTTTCAGAGGTCTTAGTCCATAGGTGGCCAGCTCCATTCCTCAGGACTTGAACAGAGGCTGAGCGTCAGGAGGAAGGCATGGCTCCAGGGAGCAGAGAGAAACTCCATGCCAGATACAGAATGTATACCCTCAAAACACAAAACCAAACAAAAATATATACCCCAAAGGCACGGCCCCAATGACCCCTCCTCCAGCCGTACCCCACCTGCCTACAGGGGACTGACTCACCGATTGGGTCAGGGCTCTCATAACCCAATCATTTCACCTCTCAGCCTTTGCATTGTCCCACATACTGAGCTTTTGGGGGACACCTTTTATCCAAACCATAACAGGACGATTTATGGACGTGTGGGCAGAGTGAAGGGGAACCGAGAGGACATGGCAAGTGGGAACCCATTTCTCCCACACTGGAAGCAACCAGGGAAGGGCACAGTGGCCCGGTTCATAGAGAAAAGTTGTGCCCTTTGGGGGAGGTGCTCAAGACATTTGTGATGACCTGGCAGGGTGGACAGCAGGAAAATAAACATGCTCACCTTGCTCTGTCTGTCTCTGCTTTGTGAAAGAGGTCAGGGGAGAGGGGAGAGGAGCGTGGCAGCACATTCTCTAGGCATTGTGAAGAGGGCGGGCCAAGGGCACCACTCTGTGACTCTTGCAGTGAGACATTTCAACCCACACCTGGTAGATGTGGAGATAGACTCGGAGTTTTAATAACTTCCCTAAGGACACAGAGCTGGTAAGTTGAGGGACAAACCTGGGTTTATTTAGGTCAGTGGGTTTCAATCCTGCCTGAACATTAGTGTCACCTGGGAAGGCTTTAAACAACACTGGAGTCTGAGCTCCATCCTTCAAGATCCCCACATAATAGGTCTGGCATGGGGCCCAAGCAGCGTATTAAAAGCTCCCCAGGTGATTCTGAGGTGCAGTTGGAGTGGAAACTGAGGTTTCTGTGCTGTGTTTATTGCAATGTGAGCCATCATAGGCACAGAGCCAGTGAGAAAGAAGCTACGATCTGAGGTACCTATTGGCTAACATGAAGCAAATCTCCACAGTGCGGGAGACCAGGGGGGTGTCCAGGGGTGCTGGAGGCAGATGGGACAAATGAGAGGAGACAGCACTCACGCTAATCTGAGACAGTAAAATGCTAACAGAATCAGCATGGCTTCCCCGTGTGCCAGCCTAGCTTATTAGTATTTGCTAACTTAATCCTATCTCCACCATAGCGTTTGCAGCCCCGGTGTGCCAGCCAGCGGGACAGGTTGCTAACAGACCAAAGAAGACACCTGGAGATAGGATGTGAGACACAGGGTTTATTGGACAATTCCTATAGGTATGGCAACGGGTGGGACAGATAGCACCTCTGTCCCCCAGTCTTTGTTAAGTAAATGCCTCCATCCCTTGAGATATTACTCCAAAAAATGGAGTTTCCATCCCTGTGAATGCTTTATCCAGTGGCAGCCAGCTGAACAAGGGACACCTGTCCTCTCCACAGAGTTCTCAGTTTGGCACCAAGGAGAAGGGTTTTATAAGCTGGGTGCAGAAGCAGTGACGTCACTAGACTAGCTCGATTTTTTTCTCTCACATGGCTTTCATTGCTCCGACGCTTAGTTGCGTACGTGGTGCTGGGGTTTGAACCCGTGTACTTGTGCATGCCAGGCAAGCGCTGTAACCGCTGAGCCACCGCTCCAGCCCCTAGACCAGCATCCCAGGAACTTGGCATGTATGCAAGAAAGCAGCTTTCGACAGATAACACCAGCTTGAACTAATTCCCAGCGCACCAGTGTCCCTCAAGACTATGTAGCTGGACATTCTGGTCCGCACTCGCTTTCATTGTTCCTTTGCTTGGCTAGGTCTTTCAGGAACAGGGAGGGGACTTCAGGGACCTGGTGTTTTAGGTTGGTATAACCACCCTACGAAAGGTACAATGATGAATAATTGATTCACATCAACGAAACATTGTTAATTAAGGCTGTTAATACATTGTTAGCTCCATTTTACAGATAGGGACACCAAGATGTAGGAAGTGTGAGTGTCTTGCTCAAGGGCCCACAGAGGTATGGGTGGGCTTGAACCCAAGCAGTTCCGCTTGGGAGCCCATTTGGGTCAACCCTGTAGGATTTGGCAGAGGTGAGGCACAGTCGGGGGAGAAGAGGGAAGTCCAGAGGCAGAGGAAGTGGTGTGCCGGGCAGAAAGGAAAGTCTGAAAACTGGGAGCCGTGACAGAAGAGACTGGGGGTCTGCAGAGGCCTCACGGCTGGAGCTGGCCCAGTGGGGGTGCTGTAGGCTACTGCTGTGGCTGCTGTCCCAGGGTGGGGCCACGGCAGGTGTTTCACTCTAAAGCCAGGTTAGAATTAGTACAGGTAGAGGGCAGGTAGAGGCCCTGGGGAGTGAGGAAGGAGAAACAGGCTGGGGGCTGGATTCGGAGCAAGGAACACTTTACAAACGAGTGCCCAGCTGTAGCATGTGCTTGGGGGTCAAGTGTGCTACGGGTTCTTTGGGTTTATAATAAGGCACTCCTGACTGCGGTGCCCTATTGTTTGGAGGAGTCACCATGCAGGGTGAGCCTATGGACTTCTGCAAAGTGCCAATCATCTGACTTAGAAACAAGGCTTACCTAAGTGTGCACCTAGCATTGTTTATCTAGTGATCCCCTCTGCTGGGGACATCTGAAAAAAAGATTCAAGACACTTAAAGAATTTTAAGTTCAATTGTTGGGTGTACATTTTTTTTTCTTTTGGTACCAAGGATTGAACCCAAGGATGCAGAACCACTGAGCTACATCCCCAGCCCTTTTTATTTTTATTTTAAGCCAGGGTCTCACTAAGTTGCTGAGGCTGGCTTTGAACTTGCGATCCTCCTATCTCAGCCTCCTCAGCTGCTGGGGTTATGGGGTGTGCACCATTGCCACCGTGCCTGGCAGTTGGGTTTAATTTGATAATCTTCATTTTCCCTTGGTCTTAAAAGGAATGAGAAACAGCCGCTGTTCCCCCTCAAAAGGGATGAAGCTGGAAGACAAAGGGAAGAGGCTGAGTAGTGCCATGGCCTGAATATGGGTGTCCCTGAAGAATTCATCCTTTGAACTTCACCCCAAGGTGGTGGAATAAGAACTTTGGGGAGATGACTCTGTCACCAGGGCTCTGCTCACGAGGACAGGATTAGCGACTTTATGAAAGGGTTGGAGGGAGCGAGTTTTCCCCCTTCTCGCTTTCAGACGCGTGAGAAGACGTAGAAGGTCCCATCTGTCAGGCAGAGAGTCCTCATCTGTCACTAAATCTCCTGGCACCTTGAGCTTGGACTCTCCGGCCTCCGAACCTTGAATAACATATTTCTGTTGTTTACAAATTGCTCAGTGTAACTTACTTTGTTACAGCAGCCTGAAGGGGCTGAGACAGATGGCATTACAGGATTCTTTCCTGGAGGGAAAGAATCTGGCACATTTTGCATGGAGATCAGTGCAGAAAATCCCTGGGCAGCCAAGGCTGGCAGCAGCCCGGGCTCCGGGAGGAGTCGCTCTTACAGGATGGGCTGCCTGGGGACCCTGGCGTCAATCTGACATCCAGAGCTTATCCATCGCCAGAGGATGTGGGCAACAGCCAGAGTGCTCCAGCGACAAGGCCAAAGCCCTGGCCCAAGGCCAGTCCCTGTCCTGGTTTTCTGGCACCAGGATTCTTACATCATTTTGAGAAAAGTGGGCGACATTCTCTCCCACACTGAGAGGTGGGCAGGATTGCTCTGGCTTAGAAAAAGTAGTTCTACCTGACTTAGAAAAGGAGAGAAATGTGAAATTTCTCTGAGTTGAATTCTGAACGGCAAGTCTCAAAGGAGGTAAACTTTCCTCCTCCTATCCTCTTCTTCCTCTTCCTCCTCCCCTTCCTTCTTCTCCCCTTCTGCCTCTGCCTTCTCCCCTCTTCCTCCTCTTTCCTCCTCCTATGCCTCCTTTCCTCTTCCTCTTCCTCCTCCTCCCCTTCCTTCTTCTCCCCTTCCTTCTCTGCCTCTTCCCCTCTTCCTCTTTTTCCTCCTGCTCCTCCTCCTTCTCCTCCCCCACCTCCCCCTCCTTCTCCTCCCCTCCTTCTTCTCCTGTTCCCCCTCCTCCCCTCCTCCTTCCCCTCCTTCTTCTCCTGTTCCTCCTCCTCCCCCTCTTCCTCCCCATTTCTTCTTCTCCTGTTCCTTCTCCTCTCCCTTCTCCTCCTTCCTCTCCACATTACTAGTGGAATTTGAGGGTGGTGATGACACAGAGCAATTTGCTGGTGGAAGTTGAAATTTTAGCTTGAAACATTTAGAATCTGGTAGAAATGTGACTGAAGCTCACATTTACTGATTTACAAATCACATTTATTGATTTATAAATCAATAGAAGTAAATTTAGAGTTTTACAAAAATCATGCACTTGGAGAAAGACATGGAAACACCTGCCCCGCCACGTGGCTGTGCACACGCCCTCCCCTCAGGCGCTATCGGTTTACACCTGGGGGTGGCAGTGTAATTTTCAATTTGCTCTTTTCTTTTGCATCTTCACAATCTATGAGCAGGTTTCCATCAGGGCCTTCTTGCTACATGGAATCAACGGCTTAAAAGCTTAAATCTGCATTTGGGTTAGCCCACAAGATATTGCAGTACCTTGGACCTTATCTCAGGGAGGAGAGATTTTTCTTTTTTCTTTTCTTTCTTTTCCTTCCTTCCTTCCTTCTTTTTAAGAGAGAGGTGGGGGGAGAGAATTAACTGTATTCATTTTTTCATCTGGCCTTTGTTTCTCCAGCACTTAGTTGTGTAAGTGGTGCTGGGGCTCTAACCTGGGTCCTCAGCATGCCAGGCAAGTGTTCCAGCCATAGAGAAGAGGTTTTGTTCCTGTAAGTGAATTGGTTGGATGTAGGTTTTAGGACCATGTGAAACGATCTCTTCATATAAAAGTGACAAGAGCAGTTCTGGAACGGTAGCTCGGCAGTTGTGGCGCTTGCCTGGCATGCACAAGGACGAGGGGTTGAACCCCAGCACCACACACACAAAGAAGTGTCAGAGCAGTGAAGGCCACAAGAAAAATGAAATAAAATTGATTCTCTCTTTCTCTCTCTATCCCTCTCTCTCACTGTCCCTCTCCTAATTTTTTTTTAATTAATAAAAAAAGATGATAAAAATGCGATTGCCCCTGGTACTGGTGGTGAGTTTGGAGCCCTGGGTGTTCTGCGAGAGAGTGCTGGGGGGTGGGGGGCGCAAGGCCTGAGCCACAGAGGCCTCAGTGAATTATGAGAGGCCTATTTTAACCACAAAAAGTGGATAAACATTTCAATTTTCTCCTGGGGTCCAAAACAGAGGCTCTGATTTTATCTCCTCTAGGGAGAATAATCTCCTATGGCCCAAATATGCAAATTTGCTAATTACTGCAGAATACCTGAGCTATTTCTGTGAGAATAGAAAGGTAGAAAGAATAGCATAAAAAGTACTAGTTTCTTTCCACCTAGAATTAGCATAGGATTATTTTTGTCATTTGTGTTTTTTAAAATTAATTTATTAATTTATTTTTTTTTAAAGAGAGAAGGACAGTGAGAGAGAGAGAGAGAAAGAATTAATTTTCCTAAGCCCTCCCCCTACCCTGTCCCCCAGCCTATGCCTCCAAGTATCCTAGGGAGTCATCTCCCTGTTTCGAAAAGAATCTTACAATTTAAAGTCATTATTAGCTTTGCCGTCTAACATACTGCTTCCCCATGTATTCTAGCTTCCACAGATGAGAGAAACCATTCGGCCCTTGAGTCTCTGAGATTGGGATACTTCACTTTGCATAATTCTATCTATCGCCATCCGTTTCATCTCAAAAGCCATAATATTGTCTTCTCTAATGGTGGAGTAGAATTCCACTGTATATATGTACCAAAGTTTTTGTATCCACTCATCAAGTGAAGGGCATCTGGGTTGGTTCCATGATCTAGCTATAGTAAATTGAGCTGCTATAAACATTGAGGAAGCCAGGTCACTACAATATGCTGATTCTAATTCAGGAGTGGGATAGCTGGGTCATAAGGTGGTTCCATCTTTAATTTTTTGAGGATTCTCCACACTGCTTTCCATAGTGGCTGAACCAGTTTGCAGTCCCACCAGGAGTGTAGCAGTGTTCCTCTTTTTCCACAGCCCCTCCAGCATCTGTTGTTCGAATTTTTCATTTTAGCCACTCTAACAGGAGTGAGTGAGGTGGTATCTCATGGAAGTTTTGATTTGCATTTCCCTTATAGCTAATGATGTAGAGCATTTTCTCATGTATTTATGGGCTTTCTGGACTTCCACTGGTGAAAAGTTTCTTTTAAGATCCAAAGACAATTTATTGATTGGATTATTTGTGGTTTGGGTATTTGGTTTCTTTAGTTCCCTGTATATTCTGGATATCAGCCCTCTGTCCGAGGTGCAGCAGGCAAAAATTTTCTCCCACTCTGTTGGTTCTCTCTTGATGCTCTTGACTAGATCTTCAGCTGTGCTGTCATTTGTGTTTTGTAATAAATAAAATACTGCAGTAAGCATTGGGATTTAACTCAGTGAGCTTTGTAGTTATCTTTTTAGTTCATTTAAAATCATATATATGTATATGTACATGTATACATATATATGTCATATATATATATATATAAAGTAATATCTTATGAGTGTATGGGTGCTTTCAGTTTCTATAAATGATGTCATATAATACTTAATGACCTGCATGTTGATTTTTCCACTCGACGTTAATTTTCAAACATATCCACGTTCCTATTGATAGATCTAGTTCATTGCTTTTAACAGCTGTATAGTCAATGTATTTTATTTTATAAGTTTCCTCATTCCTTCAAAAGTCTTAGTATTACCAGGAATACAACAGTGAGCATCCTTATACACACCTCCATGTGCACATGTGTGGGGCTTCTTTTTGTCACACACTGTAAATGGAACTGCTAGACCGTAGACCACGCATACTTTCAGTTTATTAAGATCCTACCCAGATCCTAATACTGAGTTGCTCTTTCACCAGTGTTATCTTAGATGGTGAGCAACCTATTTCCCTCCATAGGCTAAAGTTAGGTGGTCTGGAGTCATCTAAACCCAAATTCTCTACAGCGTTCCCTTCATGCTCAGAATAAAACCTACACCCTATACGCTGCCGCCAGAACACTGCCCACAGGCCGCTGCCCACCTCTCGACCTCAGCCCCGTTTCCACCATGCTGATTCTCTTGGTGTTTTTTGATGTTCCCAGTTTGTGCACCAGAGTGTTCATGTTTGTGCTTTCATCAGCCTAGAACAACTTTCGGTAGATTTTCTCATGACTTGTTCCACTCTATCAGGTCTCTGCTCAAAGGTTCCTTTAGTAGAGCTGTTTTCTTGGACTACCTTTTCCAAAGCACCTGTCCTTGCTCCCCAACCTGTTCTGCTGTTGGCTGTCCTGCTCACCTCAGTTTATTTTATTGCATATCTGTGTATTGCATATCTCATAGTCTGCCATGTGTTTATACTTCTCGTTTATTGTCCCTTTCCCTAAAGTACGAGCTGTGTGAGGACAGAGGCTTTATGCTTTGTTCATTGCTGTGCCCAGCATGGAGCCAGATGATTAAGTGCCTACCAAGTGTTGGATGAATAAACATAATTCTGAAAAGCAAGGGATGGAGGGGCAACTTGGGGTGCTACAGGGAGGTTAAGAATCTCATTTCCGCACTCCCCCAATTCTAGAAGCTTATTTTGAAGTGTGTTTTCCTGTGACAGAAGGAGACAATATTCAGAGAAGTACGGAGATGACACTGAGATACTGGAATCTGAAATCTGCTTGCACATTTCCTCTTTTCGAGACAGGTTTAAACCAGAGCATTGCTTGCCCACCATGGTAGAGTGGATTCTTCGTGTCCTTGAACTACCCAAAATGTGTGTCACACGGGTTTCTCTGAAGTTACCCACAAAGGCTTTGATCAGTGATAAGAAGCCCAAGGAAGATCCTGGGTGTCAATTGCTGTGGAGCAAAGTGCCCCACGGTGTAGTGGCTTAGGACGCTTTCTCCTGCCATCTCAGGGCTTCTGTGGGTCATCTGCAGAGGCCTAGCCAGGTCCTTGGCCAGGACTATGGTTCTTTCCCCGCTCAGCTGGGGAAGGACCCACTTTCAAGCTCTGTGTGGTTCTTGGGAGTTCCGTTTGTCCTAGGCTGGTGGCTGGAGGCCTCAGTTTCATGCTGGCTGCTGGCCAGAGGCCACCAATTGTTCCTTGACACGTGGGACCCAGCAGCACAAACTGGCTTGATCAAAACAAGCAAGTCAAGCAGACACGAAAAAGTGACTGAAAAGAGTAGAGCAGCCATAGTCATTTTTTTGTTTTTTGTTTTTTTTTAAGATAGAAGGACAGTGAGAGAGAGAGAGAGAGAGAGGGAAAGAATCCATTTGATTTAGTTTTTCGTGCCCTTTGATTGCTCTGACGCTTGGTTGTGTATTTCATGCTGGGTTTTGAACCCACATCCTCGTGCATGCCAGGCAAGTGCTGTGACCACTGAGTCACTGCTCCAGCCCCAATTGTGGCCTTCTATAATGCAGCTCTAAGGCTGTTGCCCTTCACTTTTGCCATATTCTCCATGAGAACCTAGCCCCCAGTTTCGGCCTGCACACAGTCAAGGGGGAGTGGACCAGGTAGCAGATAGCAGGAGGTGGGGATCATGGAGAGCCATTTGAAGAGTCCCTGAACACAGAAGGATTGCAAGAGGCGGGCATCGAGAGGCTGGAGGGGCTGTACTGGATGACAGGAGAAGATTTCGTTCTATTTTAAATTTAGTTTACAAGGTTGAAATGTTCTTTTTTACCATTTGGCTGAAACCAAATGGCAATTAAAAGTATGCTTTATATTGCATTACAGATAAATTATTCTGACACTAGCTAAAAATAGCAAAGCAGACTTTATTCAAGATCAGTGCTTCCGGGGTGGAAGATTGAGCTCAACTCCATACACAACGGGGATAAGAGGGAATTTCTAACCAATGGGATCAGGGAATAGAAAACCACTATGAAATTTGGTTGGGTATCAAGAGGGCAAGGGAGAGGAATAAAAGAAGAAGGAGAAGGAGAAGAAGAAGAAGAAAAAGAAGAAGGAGGAGGAAGAGAAGCAGGAGGAAGAGGAGGAGGAGGAAGGGAAGAAGAAGGACAGGAATTGTTAAGTTTCAAGGGTGGAGGGAGAGGTGCTTGATCGGATATCAGGGGAGGTGGGGATTCTTGATGAACTGGCTTGGCAGGATTCTTTGCTAACCCCAGACTCAGCTGGCCAAAGCCAAGGGTGTGTCAAGAAGACTCCTGAGCCTGCCTGAAGCTTGACTTCAGAGATCTCAACTGCTAGCATCTCTGTTAGCCTCGGGAACCCCTTTGTCTTGCTAGCAAACACCAAGGTGTTGACAGCCCACACACAGGGATGAGGTTCCAGTGCTCCAGGACTGGTGTCCTCACAGGAGGAGGAAGAAACAACCGGCCTGCTCTTCCTCTGTATGTGCAGAAGAAAGGCCGCATGAGCCCACCCTGAGAAGATGGCTGTCCACAAGCCAGGAAGGGATCCCTCAGTGGGAACCAAGTTGGTCGGCACCTTGACCTTGGATTTCCAGCCTGCCCAACTTCGAGAAATCAATGTCTGTACACAAACCATCCAGTTCGCGACGCTGTGTCATGGCAGCCTCACAGATCAGCAAAGCCACCTCCCCCCATTCTCTGTGGTTCCCTTCTCCAGTGGTGATCATTTAAGTCCGTTTCAGTTGCTTCCTTGGCCATTTATCCTGTGCATATGTTGGGGTACTACATGGTGATATCTTTTGGCTCATTAGCTTTATTTTTATTTTATTTATTTTTTAATAAAGGGAGAGGGACAGTGAGAGAGAGAGAGGGAGAGAAAGAGAAAAACAATTTTTATTTTTAGTTTTTCATGTGGCTTCCGTTGCTCTGAGACTTCATTTTGTGATGCTGGGGTTTGAACTTGTGTACTTGCGCATGCCAGACAAGAGCCGTAACTGCCGAGCCACCGCTCCAGCCCAGCTTGTTAGCTTTAGATATTACCTATTAATTTGCTGTTATGTAGGATGTGTACTTAGCTTTTGAGTACTGCTTCCCATCCCCCATCCTCCCGGTGGATTTTCAATTTTTGGTTAAATTGACATGTGGAATTTATGTTCCTTCCTTCCTTCTTCTATCTCTCTTTCTTGGTACCAGGGACTGATCCCAGCAGTGCTTAACCACTGAGCCACATCCCCAGCCCTTTTTATTTTTTATTTTGGATAGGGTCTCGCTAAGTGGCTCAGAGCCTTGCTAAATTGCTGAGGCTGGCTTTGAACTTTTGATCCTCCTGCCTCAGCCTCCCAAGCCACTGGGATTACAGGTGTGCACCACCGCACCCAGCTGCTTAGTTTCTTAATTATTGGCAAAACTGCTGAGGCCAACAACCTGAGCAACCCGAGTGAAGCAGGCCTGCCCTCAGGGCAGAGCTGCTCAGCAGGCGGAAGAGGAGAACATCTGAGACTGGAGGGAGTGGAAGGGGCCGCATCAGCAATGTCCAGCCTAGATTCCAACCCATCCATCAGATACAGAGCTCCTGCGCCCAGCAGGACAGAAGCCGAGCCAGCCAGAGAGGCCCGAAGCGGTCTTCCTATACGTTTGCCTCCAGGGCAACGGAAAGGAAATTCCCTTCCCTGCCTGGAAACCAGAGTTGCAGGACAACTTTCTCTCCTACAGGGTCCAAACGAGTTGATTTCGTGAGCCTGCAGCCATGACAGGGGCCCAGTGAAACAGCAGAGCCGGCCCTCCTTGCTCAGGGCAGCTCAGACATCCTTTGGGAATGGAGTGGAGTCTGAGGACTGAGCAGTTCCTCAGGATCACAGTGAAGTGTGAGGCAGGTCCTCCGGATTGGACTTCACCAATAATCTGCCATGTTCAGTGTCCTGCTAAACAATAGACTGAAAATGATGCACACACAGCCCTAAATCCGCTGAGCTATTCTCATACGCAGCCGAGCTCGTTTCAAAGCATTCAGACTGTGCCACAATTAGTTGCTGACACCATCCTAAAATAATGTAAAGCCAGGCCAGTAATTACACACTGGAAGAAACTATGTATAGAAAATCTGATTAACTTGCAGGGTGGTGCGATTTTCTGAGCTGAGAGCATTGAAAGCAGAATTGTAGGGCTGGCTCGTATTGGCATGGACAAAAATCCAACCGCAAATCCTTAGCTAAATATTTAACAATATCTTGCTTTAAAATCATCAAACGGTTCTTCCGATTTTATGGGTCAAGGGGTTAAAAGGGCCACATCTTTCCTAAACTGACCTGTAGGTGGCACTGTAAGAGTGGTTGAGGGAAACCCCGCTGGTTAGATACCCCACTTAGATAAGTGGCCACAGCCACCTGCCGGGTTCTTACCACTGTCACCGTCACCATTGTTCATTTATGAGCCAAGGGCACGTGGTGTGGTGGCAGCCCTCATTTCCCTCATTTCTGCTGTTTCTCTGCATCACATTTGGCTCTGGGAATTTCATTGCTGTGAGGTCCCTTGCCTGGGATGTTATGGTTGGCAAGTTCCATGACCCCTACCGTCTTGGGCTGAGCAGGCGTCCTCCTGAGTCTCTACTGTTCCACTCCAGTTCCTGAGAGCTCAGTCTTGGGAACAGAGCTTTGCTCTGTTCCCCTGCCACCTTCCTACCCAATAGGTCTTGGCTTCCTCCTTGTGCAGTTGGTTTCTAAAGCCACTGCCTCCTCGACTTCCCCCACCAGTGCTCCACACACAGTGGAAGCCAGCGGCTCGGTCTCTGGCTGCAGTCACCTTTCCTTCCTCTGGACCTAGAGTTTTCCCACTCGCACTCTCTTTACAACTGAGACTTCAGAGACTCTGTCTTATCTATCATTTATCCCCACTGGGTAGACCCATAGTAAGTCGCCACCGGTCGATTTGCTGAATGAATGTGTGAGAGAGGAGATTAAGCAAAAATCCTCATAACCTCCTTTAAGGCAGGGATGAGGAAAGGCAGAGAAATTCCTAATCTTCTTACAAAAATGTTTTGCTTTGACTCTGGGGATCTGACTATTTGCAGGGTGGCAGGAGGGAAACTTTTTGAAGGAAGAGTGTTTTATAACCCCCTCTTGAGATGGGCATGTTGGATACTACCCCACAGCGGCTCCCACCCTTTCTCTTATGGGCAGAGCCATGAATCTATGTCTCCTTCATGGCCCCAGGGTGAAAATCACGATTGTTATTTTTTTTTTTTTAAGAGAGAGAGAGAGAAGGACAGAGAGAGAGACAGAGAGAGACA
>PVKS010011406.1:0-41501 GCA_004027875.1 Aplodontia rufa | reverse complement strand
GAAATTCCTAATCTTCTTACAAAAATGTTTTGCTTTGACTCTGGGGATCTGACTATTTGCAGGGTGGCGGGAGGGAAACTTTTTGAAGGAAGAGTGTTTTATAACCCCCTCTTGAGATGGGCATGTTGGATACTACCCCACAGCGGCTCCCACCCTTTCTCTTATGGGCAGAGCCATGAATCTATGTCTCCTTCATGGCCCCAGGGTGAAAATCACGATTGTTATTTTTTTTTAAGAGAGAGAGAGAGAAGGACAGAGAGAGAGACAGAGAGAGACAGAGAGAATCATTTTTTTATTGAGTTTTTTTTCACATGGCTTTTGTTGCTCCAATACTTAATTGTGTACATGGGTGCTGGGGTTTGAACCCGTGTACTTGCACTTGCTGGGCAAGTACTGTAACCGATGAGCCGATGCTGCAGCCTCAAATCATGATTAATTTAAGTGACCGATTCATTCACATTGTTAAGGAATGGTTTGAACCTGACTCTGGTTAAGAGGATCTGAAGTTATCTCCTTAGAAGATTTTGGGACAGATTTTCCTTTCTGAAAGTAGACTATGGAGCAAATTGCTCCTTTTCTTGTCTAGACATTTTGGGTTGGTACGTGACACCTGGAATGCATGCAGCTATCTGGCACCAGGAGGAGACCCTGTTCTCAGGTCAACGAGATGGAAAAATGCATGGCTCTGGTGGACACAGTGAAACTGTGGTTTACCCGGCCTTGAACCTGTCTTC
The DNA here is from genome assembly GCA_004027875.1 of Aplodontia rufa. NCBI lineage: Eukaryota > Metazoa > Chordata > Mammalia > Rodentia > Aplodontiidae > Aplodontia > Aplodontia rufa. Next base: position 40,767 of record PVKS010011406.1, on the reverse strand, counting down.
TGGGCTTACTGAAAAACAACAAACTTCTTATTTAAGCTTCTGTGTGTGAACTTTAGTCTTTCTTATAGTTGAATGTATCACAGTTGATGTTTTGTAATATTTACCTCAAAAATTTCCCTGGCACCAGTTTGCAATTCCCTCCCTGGACTGTGGAGAGGCGTGAGGGCTGGTTCAGAGGGAAGGCTGGAGGGCCAGACCTGTAGAATGTGCTGGAAAACTTCCTTTTGTCCCTCCAGATGCGCCTTCCACCCTTTCTGTCCTGCTCTCTGTCTGAAACGCTAACCAGTGCGGCTTATCTCTGTCCTCTCCTCCCGCTGAGAAGATCGAGAGTCAGCAGCACTTTTCTGCGTGCAGGTTCGGTGGCAGCCTAGGACCCCCAAAGGCGTCTTGCAGCACGTGTGACTCGCAGTCTTCTCTTTCATTGTTTTCAAGGGTAAACCCGAACGAAGTACACGAAGCTTAGAGCTTCGTTCCGCACGTCAGAGTTCCCACAAGACTCGCACTTGGGTGATTCAAGGAAGGTTCGCTTCCACAGGTGTGGGCCCTCCCAAGGTCAGTCGAGAGCAGCAGATTCTGAGGATGAGTCCTCCTCAGCGTTTTCACATCACTAACGAGAAGCCTAACTCTTCTCAGGGTGTTGCTGGAGCCAGCGTCGCCTCTACCTCCTCTCAGCAACTCTTCCTTTTCTTCTAGAAAGAGCTCCAGTTACACTCTTTCTAGAAAGTTCCCTAGTTCTTGAGCGGTCAGCACTTCCTGAGCCCTAGCTCACTGTCAGACAGCACATCACTCACACATGTTGGAGTCCCTGGGAGCAGGGGGAGTGCCTGATACCTGTGAAACCTGGGACTGAGCTGAGTAAGACCAGCAGGGTGACGTGTGCAGTCCTGCTAAGGAGCGGATCTGGTGTTGAAGGCCTGGGCCCCAGGGCAGCAGTGTTCACAGGGGTGCTCTTGGGCAGTGACTGGATTGTAGGGCTCTGACCTCCTCAGGGATTAACCCTCGGTGGGTTTGCAGCCAGTGGTGATTGGAGGGGGTGCACACTTTAGCAGCCGAGGCTCCTTGGAGTAAGAGGGTCTCTGGGGACGTGCCCTGGAAGGGTCTTTCTTGTCTCTCGGTTTCCTGGATGCTGTGAGCTGAGCTGCTTTCCTCTGCCACACCCTTCTGCCGTGATGCACTATCCCATGCAGGCCCAGAAACGGTGAAGCCAGCCAGCTATGGACCAGACCTAAGAGACCCGGAGCCGAAAGAAACCTTTTCTTTTTTTTCTTTTTCTTTTTCTTTTTTTTTTTTTTAAAGAGAGAAGGACAGTGAGAGAGAGAGACAGAGAGAATCAATTTTTATTGAGTTTTTCACATGGCTTAAGTTGCTTTGACATTTTGTTGTGTACGTGGGTTGCTGGGGTTTGAACCCGTGTACTTGTGCATGCTGGGCAAGCACTGTAACCACTGAGCCACCGCTCCAGCCCCAAACCTTTTCTCTTTTAAGTTGTTTTTTCTCTGATGTTTTGTCACAGAGATGAAAAGCTGACTAACACATATTTACTGTGTTCTCCCTGTGTTACTGAATCAAAATACCTGAGATAATCGGTTTAAAAAGAGGAAAAGCTTCTTTTGGCTCACGTTTCAGAAGTTTCAGCCTATGGTTGGTTGGGCCCATTCTGGCACATGATGGCCATGAGTGTGTGGCAGAGCAAAAGCCCATTCACTCATGGTGGAATGCAAAACAGAGAGAGGAAAAAAGACCAGTGCACAATCTCCTTTGAGGTCACACTTCCAGTGACCTCAAACCTCCCATCAATCCTTTGATACATGGGCCTTTATGGGGCATTCAAGATCCAAACTTACACTTATTATGATGCTTCTCTATTTTGGTATAATGTACCTGACATAAAGTTTACCATTTCAACCATTTTAAGGTACACACTTCAGTGGCATTAATTGACCTTCACATTGCAAACATCAGCATTCTCTATCTTCAGAACTTTTCATTCATCCTAAACTGCAACTCTGTATCTATTACATAACAACAGTTCTTTTTTTTTTTTGTACCAGGGATTGAATTCAGGGGTGTTTTATCAGTGAACCACATCCCCAGATGTTTTTATGTTTTTGTGTTTCACTTTGAGACAGGGTCTTGCTAAGTTGCTTAGGGCCTCACTAAGTTGCTGAGGCTGGCTTTGAACTTGTGATCCTCCTGCCTTTCAGCCTCCCAAGTCACTGGTATTACAGGGATGTGCCACCGCGTCCTGCTTAAATAATAACTTTTTAAACCATTTATGTAGAAGCAGTCATTTAAAAAATAATAGATTGTATTTTCAGAGCATTCTTAGATTTACAGAAAATTTGAGGAAATAGTACAGTACTCTAACCACCTCTCACTCCCTTATCAACATCTTACATCTGTGTGATACATTTGTTATAATTACTAAGCCCATGTTGATAAACCATTATTAACTACAGTTCATGCTTTATTCAGATGTCCTTGGTTTTTATCTAATGACTTTTTTTGGGTCCAGAATCATATCCAGGATATACCATCTATTTGTCATGCCCCCTTAGGAGCCTTCTGGCTGTGACAGTCTCTTGGGCTTTTCTTGTATTTTGCTGGCCCTGATGGTTTTGAGGAACATCAGTCAGTAAAGCTGTAAAAATCCTCAGTGGGGTTTGTCTGATTTTGTTCTCATGGTGATTAGGGTAATGGGTCATTGGGAAGAAGATTGCAGATGTGAAATACCATTTTCATCACATCAAATCGAGGGTCCATGCTGTTAATATGATCTATCATGGTTGATTTGACTCTGCTCACATGGCTGAAGAATGGCTAGTTGAGTTTCTCCACTAGAAAATTACTCTCCACCCGTCCACCCTCTTCCATATTGCATCTTAGGAAGGAAGGAATTCAGTGCACACAGCTCACACGGGAAGAGTAGTTATGGAGTTAACTTTTTTCCTTTCTTTTTCTTTCTTTTTAAAGGAGAGGGACAGTGAGAGAGACAGAGAGAATCAATTTAATTTAGTTTTCATGTGACTTTTGTTGCTCTGACATTTTGTTGTGTATGTGGTGCTGAGGTTCAAACATGTGCTGTAACCGCTGAGCCACCGCTCCAGCCCACTGGAATTAGTCTCTATACTCTTGGAGGAGACATTTTCTGAAGCATCTGACCAGCTCATATGACTTCCTATTCCCTAGGAACTGCCTTCTCCCAAATACATAAGGGTGCCCTCTTCCACCCCTTTATTCACTGCCCCTCTTAAGAAGATTCGTTCTATGAAGTCTTGTCCTCTTGGTCACAATGATTGGAGGAAGTTGGGTTGACAGATTCATTCATTAGGTGTTTAGGATTTTAGGGCAAGTCAGGTTCTCTGTGTCCAAGTTGAATACACAGTACTGAATTAGTGACTACTTATTAATACCCTTTGGTTAACCAATAATCATGCAAACAGCCTGGCTCAAATACTTTATAATGCTGTTGATTATCTACCTAGCATGTATTCCTCCCTGCTACCCCTTTACCACATAAACTCAACTTAATGTCTAATAGGTCATTTCTCTAACGTGCTCTGTCTACCCCAACGTATGGGACCCCATCCCAAGCTCCAGGACTGCTCCATGAGTGAGCGCCTTTTCCTCTCCTGCCATGGGCTCAGAAATAGGCATGCAACCAGCTGGTGATGAGACGGGCAGACTGTCTGCCAGAGCCTCCTGGGGAGTTCTTTGCTCTTTTGTTGTAGCTCTGAAGTGGCCTGTCTTCTGGATGTTGTCACATATTACACTAGAGCCATTGCACACACCTCCCCAGCAGCCCAAGGGGCAGCTGGAACCCAGAGGGGGGCAACCTAGCCATGCCAGGGAGATGGAGCAGGAGTCATGCCAAAGCGCACTCCGTATCCATATCAGCGGTGCTCAGAATGCAGGGTGTGGACCATCTGGGCTTGTGCTCCCTTCCTGCAGCGACTCAGACACGCAGACCAACAGTAAGAACTTGGGAACTTCGGTAGGCATTCAACCTTGCGGTCACATCTAAGTGTGTGACCAGGGGACTTGTCTAACCAAGTAGGCTACAGATCAGCCACAGGTGAGCTGCAGGTCCTGCAGACTGTCTGCGGGTCCCATGCATTCAGACATGCAACACTCTGTGCTGGATTGGAAGAAAATGAAGAGAACGTTGACAACAGTTCTTGGTCGGATGTTTTGAGAAACACTGCTTTAGACTTCAGTAATGTGAGTCAATTAATTTCCCCTTTGTGACAATATGGGTTCTGTTTTCTCCAGCTCAAGGTCAAAAGCATCTTATCTGACAGTGAGTGGATTTGGTAAAAAGAGAAGAGGCCACAGAGATACTTTTTATAGCACATACATGTTGTTCAGTTAACAACTATATAGGCATGTGTATGTGCACCACAGGTGTACATGTGTGTGCACCATGTGTGCATCATGTTTGCACCACTTGTATGTGTATGTGTGCACCATGTGTGTGTGCATGTGTGCACCGCATGTGTGCACCTTGTGTGTATGTGTGTGCACCATGTATGTGTGTGCACCATGTGTGTGTACACCATGTGTGTATGTGTGTGCACCACATGTGTATGTGTGTGCACCGTGTGTGTGCACACCATGTGTGTGTGCACCTTGTGTGTGTATGTGCATGCACCACATGTGTGTATGTGTGTGTGTGTGTGTGTTCACCTAGGTCTGGTCCTGGGTAACCATTTCCCAATGTTAGTGGTTCTAAAATTTGGAAGAAGTTAATTTGGTGCCTTTGTCCAGCTGCTGGTAGGTCTTTGATTTGAATATGATGCTCTTGTGAAGCACAGGGCAAAATGCCACAAGAACCAAAATTCCCTTTGACCTCCAGGGAGTCATGCATCAGAGGCAGGAGAGCTGACTGCATGCCATTTATGCTTTCTCGTTAAATTTCAAAACTTCTCTAGTATTGGGAGAACATCAGTGTGATTTTTTAAAAAATATTTTTCAGAGAGAGTCCATTTTTATTGAGTTTTTTCATCTGGTTTTTGTTTTTCCTTTGTGTATGTGGTGCTGGGGATGGGACCTGGGGCCTCGAGCATGCCAGGCAAGTGCTGTACCACTGAGCCACCTCTTTAGTCCCAATCAGTGTGATTTTTTTAAAACTTTTTTTTTATTGTTTTAGTCTTTAAGGAATTATCAGCACTATGTTATAAAAGCATTACTTATAAGTTACAAAACAGAGCTTTGCAATTCTTTTTGTTTTCAGTTATATGAACTAAGAAAAGGCCGGTAATGAAATGATTATTGTGTGCAGATGAATGGATTGGGTGCGTTTGTTAATAGATGTGAAACTTATCTTTGTGACTACTCTGTTTGGGTATTATTTTGATCCCAATGGTGTGTTTTTAGAGAGCCAGATTATTCTTCACATGGAGAGTGACTATTTTTGTTTACCGTCTCCAAGATAGTCTTTAAGCTAGCGATCTGGGAAAAATCACTGTATGAAATTGAGAAGCTTCTTCTTGCAACAATAACAAAATGGGTACATTGTTTTAGCCTTGAAGGAAGGAAGCCACATGACAACTGATTTATCGTATGCACAGCCTCAGCCATTAAGAGCCTTGGAAGGACTCCTGGTGTCGAAGGATGAGGCAGATGGGGTGTTCTAGAGAACTCGAGGGTTTATTTTGGCTTCAAAGCTGGTTACTATTATAAGAGAGAGAAAACTGGGCAATAGCAAGCTGCGGCAGAAGGGACGGCCTCAACAGATGAGCCTGACATATTATTTTAAGATCTTTCTTCCAAGCCAAGTCATAACACCTCATCGCTTTGTGCGAATTTAAAGCTCATTTTCTTTACAGGACTTGCTTTCCTTGAAAATGATAAAGATCGATTGCATAAACATGTATCTTATTTTAATACAAACACCGGAGCTCTTGATTCAGTCACACAATGCAACATCATCATTGTCACGTACCTTGTTGGCACAGCCGTGTCCCTAAACAAGAGCATTGTGTAAGTGGTCTCTTGGATGTACCTGTTGGAAAATTTAGTTGTATGGTTGGAACAGTAATGTTCACCAAATATTCCGTGGGCTCCCCTAGTTCTCAGTGTCTCTTGTAGTTGAATTGGGGCCCTGTGTCTGGATCAAGCTAATGCACCATGAGAGAAAGGGAATTTTGTCACTTCTGGACTGAAGCAGTTAGAAACAAGTGTAAGATTTCTATAATCTTCTTCCCCTCTGATGGTGACCATTCGGACGTGGAGGAGCCGCAGAGGGGAGCAGCTTCTATCCTTAGGTGACCACAGCAGGGAGCATGTCCCTGGGGAATCCCTTAAGCATCATTAGACATTTTGTCAGTAGGAAAGTGGCTGTGGCTCTGGTGCAGTTGAGATTTGGGTATTTGTCGTTGTAGCACAGGCCTGTGTTCGGCTAACTCTCATTAATAGTCCTGTCTATACACCCATCTGGGTCCATTTGTGCTGCCATAACAAGCTGCCTGAGTTGCAATAATTTGTAAAGAAGAGAAACTTATTTTCTCATGTTTCTAGAGCCTGTAAGTCCAAGATCAAGGTGCCAGCAGGTTTGGTCTCTGATGATGTCCCATTGCTATGTCATTGCACGGCGGAAAGCAGAAGGGTATAAGGGCCAAACCCACGGGAAGCCTTTCTACAAGGGCCTTCCTCCCTTGTGACCTAGTCACCTCCTCCAGGTCCACCTTGCAATGCTGCTGTGCTGGAAACTTAGTTTCAACGTGGATGTTGGGGGGAAGTAAGCGTCCAGCCCCGGCAGAATTGAGAAGTACTACCCAATTCACCACTTGCAGTGTCGAATAACACCCAGAAGCAGACACTGATACGCCCCGTAGATGCGGGCGCATGGTGGAGCTCCTAGGCCCTCTTTTAGCGTGGCTTGCTGTCTTCGTGGCTTGCTGTGTGAACACAAGTGTGCGGGCACTGTGATGATGTAACCAACGATGCACAGCGCTGAGCTACGTCAGTTCAGCGCAAGGGTGAGCAGCCCTCGCGTCCCTCCCTCGGTGAAGGTGCTGTCCATCAGGAAAGCCAGGACAGCACCCACTTCTAACACATAAGGCAGAGAGGGATTGTGGGGCTCCCAAGTTGTAAACTGTAAACCAACAACATAAAGTCACAGATTCATGAATGACCTTGGGTGTGAATTTGGAGAGTGAGGAGATTTCCTCCAAGAAATCTCTTTTGTAAAGATAATTCTTATCTTTAGGTACAGGAAAGGTAACAGTGTGCCTTTAGGCCAGGTTGGCAGCAAGTCCTTTAGCCTTTGCTTTCCCAGGTTGGCAAAGAGAGACACAGATTTTGGATCTAGGACACTGCCTTCCCACTGGTGGCGGATTTATCCTGTCATCCTAGGCCCTCCTAGCTTCCGTCAGCTCTGCCAGAGCTCTTTGTCTTCTGAGTGAATGACTGTGATGGCAGTGGTGGCCTGGGCCTCTCCGTGGACCAGGCATCCCAGTCTGGCTGCTCTGTTGATGAGGAGCGAGTGAACTCCCAAATCATAGCACAAGGCAGGCAGGAAGGACCACAGCTCAATGGGGCCACATAGGTGCCATCGCCACCAGGTGAGCTTTCTTGCTTTCCACCAAGGTGGTGACAGTATTAACACCTGCTCTAAGGACAGGCAGTCTTAGTGAGGACACCCCCATTGTTGGCAGCTTTCTGCTTTTCTTGCTCAGTGGTTGGATGGATGCACTTAGATACCAGCGTAAGCCGTGGACTGACTGTTGGACTGACTGTTGGACTGACTGTTGGACTGGCCAAGGCCTGGGTGAGCTGTTAATTTCAGGGGACACTTTCCAACACTGGCAGAGGAAGACTCCTTGCCCCTGCAGCTGGATCATTTGACGAGGCTATCACATTTTGTAGGCCTTCCTGGAAATGATAGTAATTTAATTTTGATTCAAACATTTTAAAACATTTTGATAGCTCTTAAAATCTTGGTCAAAATTATACACATACATGTTTAAGATCAGCAGGCCCAGGCAGGCCTGAGGCTACCCGGTGTCCTGGATGAAGCACATTTTAGAGGTGTCACGGTCTAGTCTCATGGAAATCAATCTGACCACTCAAGGCCAGTCAAAATCTGTACTTTACAACAAAGCATATACAAATACCAACACAAATGCTAAGCTATTGAGTATTTTTCCTGTCATAGTGAAGATTTATATTTTTTAATTAAAAGGACCATATCAAATTGAATTTTGTCATTATCTTTTTTTTAAAGAGAGAGGGACAGTGATAGAGAGAATCAATTTTTATTTAGTTATTCATGTAGCTTTCGTTGCTCTAACAGTTTGTTGTGTATGTGGTGTTGGGGTTTGAATTCGTGTCCCTGCACACGTGAGGCAAGCGCCATAACCACTGAGCCAGGCTCCAGCCTGTCACTTTTCTTCTTGATAAGCAAAAATGAATGTTTTGTCTGCTGTGAAGACAGCGCTAGATCTTTTTGTCCCCTCAGTTAAAAGCACGATATTACCAATACTTTGATATCTGTCTTCATGATTCTGCAGTGAGTCATTCTAGAAGACACATGGTCCCTCATCTCTCAGTTTTAGCTGTGTTGCTCTCTTACCTGACATTTGAGCAATCTACAAATGAAGAGATCAAATGAAATAAAGATGGGAGAACAAGGTGATCGTTACTTACCCAGAAAAGTGTAGGCCTTACGTAATTCTCATAAGGAACCACAATTCTGGGATCATTTTACCTGTCTGTTATGTATCCTGTAAACCATATTCTTTCTAGGTTTTTTTTTTTAATCACATTTTCTCCTGGGAAAGATAAGTCAAGCACAATAAAAAGCAAATCTGGCTTATGGGCACTGGGAAGTTCTGGTGAAATGCCAAGTGTCAAGCTGCAGGTTTTCAAAGTGGTTCATTTCAAGCCTCAGATGTTGGGGGGAAACACCACATTTCAGCCTCACATCCTTGCTTCTGGCAGTGAAATAGCTCAGCTGCCCAGGTGTGCCCAAGGAGCAGCCCAGGGAGAGAGGCAGCGTGTGAACTGTGCAGCCTGGATCTGTTCCCTGGGCCTGCAAGTTGGCGCAGTTCCCTGTGACTGGCGCTCTGAATTTTGCAATTGTGGTTAAAGTTATCTGGGGGCCTAATATTTTTCTCAACTTTGGAAATTCCAAATCAGTCCAGGATTGGTGCATTCATGGTAACCTCTAACAACTCCTGTTCCCGAGGGGCACAGGCTCAGGTCCTTTTGGTGGCAAATCAGTGAGGAATTGTAAATACCCTATTCCCTCTCTGGGTCATGTGCCAGATGAACTGAAGACCCACGGTGCAGGGCACAGAGGGACCAAGGGGCTTCCAGGCAGGAGGGGACCAGGCAAGAAAGTGCAGGGGGAAAGCTGGGGTGCAGGAGCTGCCCAAGTGTGGGGAAAACTTTCCCAGTTGGGGAGACATCTCATTAGGCGAACTGGCCATAGCTGTAATCTTTATCTTGCAGACAAACAATGGTATAAGTTGAATTAGCTGAAGAAATATGGAATGTCACCTTTTAATCATTCTAATTCTTATTAAATAGTTGTAGCTGATCAGCTGATTTGTGGATGAGGTCACAGTCAGGAGATGTCACCCACCCAAATATCTGCAGAGCACTTATAGGAGCAAAGTTCCCTTTCTCTGCCCTTCCCTGAGGGTCTGTGTGTGTGTGGGGAGGGGGGTGAATTCCAAAGGAAATGCCCAGACCTGAGAGCATTTGGAGTTGACCTGAAGGTGGAAGTCCTGATTCACAGGATTCCTGCAGCCCGCCTCCTGCCACAGCCACAGAGCCACCTAACTTGCACAAATAAACTGCCAACTGTGGTGCATGATGTGCCAGCCAGGTGTGCTAGGTACTTTACTTCCTGCTCAGTAACCTGCAGATGTAATCACTTTTTTTTTTCAGATGAGGAATCTGATAGTTACGCTTTGTAATGAACCACCATAACATAGTCGTAGGTGATTTCCAGCTCAGTTAGTGACTCCAGAGCTCTGACCTGCCCCACAATGGCACCACCCCTGCCACTGTGCACAGGCACAGAAGGTTCCTGGCCCCTCCCTCTCTGGTATCACTGTTTCAAATTAATGTTCCACTGTTTCATACAAAATAAGATTTCCCCACACTGCCCATGGGTTCTTGTCTGTGCTTCTTCCTAGTCCCTCTCTTGAGAATTGCCCAGGGCTCAGGGCAGGGGCAGGTCAGACGACCTTTACCATGGTGGCTCTGAGAGTCCCAATGTTGGCACATAGAGCCAGGGACCTGCCTTTCCTGCGGGGAGACTGAAGACTCAGGTCTCTGTATAAACTTCAGTATCCTGAGTCTCCCAGGCTTTGCTGGCATCTAGGCACAGATGAGCCACACTTCAGCTTCCCGCGTGCTTCTGGACGCCTGGCTTTCTGCACTGCGCATGGCCGTTGTGGGGGAGAGCGCCCCCTCCCGATGCCTGCGGGCAGCGCAAGGTGCAGTTGCGCAGTCGACCACAAAGCACCGAGGGGGGGAAGTTAGGGTCCCGCCCTCAACCCACACCCTGAGGACACTCCTGCTCCGCTGGGTGAAAGGAAGCAAGAGCGCACTTGAAAATTGCAGAGTGTAATGCAAACACCAGTCATGGCTGTGACCACAGTCCTCCCTGCCATCTGACCCTGCACTCTGCTTCCATGGAAAGGTGCTTCCCAGTGCGCCATAACATTTTCATTCACTGGGGTGCGGTAGCGGGGTGGTCAGGAAGCTCCAGAACCAGGCTGCACCCTGGCTCGCTGCATGGTGACAGCCGTCCCTCCGTATCTGCAGGGGTGTGGTTCCAGGGCCTCTGTGCATTCCAAAACCTGTGGGTGTTCAAGTCCGTTGTATAAAGCGGTGTACCATTTGCATATAACCTATTCGCAACCTCCCCCAAATTTTTATCATCACTACATTACCTAAGGCAATGTTAATGCTGTGCACATCCTGTATTATCTAGGGAACACTGACAAGAAAAAAAATGTACATGTTGACTACAGAAGCAATTTTTCCCCCTGAGATTTTTAATCTGCGGTTGAATCTGAGGATGTGGGAGCTCTGGATTTGCAGGGTCAACTGTATTCTGAGATTTTGAGTGTTTTTTTTTTTCCATCTGCAAAATGGGTGTAATGGCTGGAATATTTGCTTCTGTCCAAAATTCATATGCAGAAACTTAATCCCCAATTTCCTGTTATTGCCCCCAAATAATCAGGTCTTTTTTTAAATATTTCTTTAAAAAATTTTTTTTCTCCTCCCCCATTTTTTTTTTTTAAAGAGAGAAGACAGTGAGAGAGAGAGACAGAGAGAATCAATTTTTATTGAGTTTGTCACATGGCTTTCTTTTGCTGTAACACTTAGTTGCGTACGTGGGTGCTGGGGTTTGAACCTGTGTACTTGGGCAGGCCAGGCACGTGCCATAACTGCGGAGCCATCGCTCCAGCCCCTCTCCCCTTTTTTTAAATTGGTGCATTATAGTTGTTCATAATGGTGGTATCTGTTGTTACATATTAGCACATGCACACAATATAACAATATAATTTGGCCAATACCCTTTCCAGCAGGCTCCCTACCCTTCCTTCCTCCCACCCTCTTGTCTGTTTCCCCTGTTCTGCTGGTCTCCCTTTGCTTTTCACGTAAGGGCAATTATTTTTAGTTGTCATCTGAGGGCTCATATGCGAGGTGGTTGACAAACATGTTGATCTCTTCTTCCTTTTTCAACAATGGGCTCTTTTTTCCTAGTGAGATCTATGTGGAACTCCGGCCGCTGAGGTCAATACTGCTAGTAAGCCACCGCCTTCTGGACTGGCCGCCCGTCATCTAGCCAGTCCGACCTGATGCCTCCTCTGTGAGATTTCTCAAGGGATAGGGGTGGGAGATGCTCTCTCGTTTCTAAACCAGAGCTTTGCAGATTCCCCATGTAAGTGTGTTGTGAGCATGGATCTGGGGCCAGGCTCACTGGTTTTATCTGCTAGGAGCTTCTCCTATGGAAGTTGCTAATGACAAGTAGTTAATCAGTTTTTTCACTGCTGTGACTAAAAGACCTGACAAGAACAATTTTTCAGGAGGAAAAGTTTATTTGGGGAAGGCTCATGGTTTCAGATGTCTTAGTCCGTAGACAGCAGGCTTCATTCCTTGGGGCTGGAGTTGAGGCAGAGCATCAGGGTGGAAGAGTGTGGTAGAAGAGAGTGGCAGAAGGAAGCAGCTCACATGATGATCAGGAAGCAGAGAGAGACTCAAAGCCAGATACAAAATATATACTCCAAAGCCATGCCCAATGACCCCCCTCCTCCAGCCGCTCCCTGCCTGCCTTCAGTTACCTCCCGTTAATCCCTATCGGGATTGACTCCATAACCCAATCATTTCACCTCTGAGCTTTCCTGCATTGTCTCACATGTGAGCGTTTGGGGGACACCTCACATCTAAACCATAACAACAAGAAAACTTAAAAGTGGCACAATCAGAACCTGAACTTAGGTTGAGTGACTTGAAGTCATTGACCTCTCATCCCCAGTAGTTATGTAAAACAGCTTTTTTCTTTTTTCTTTTTCTTTTTTTTAAAGAGAGAGGGACAGTGAGAGAGACAGAGAAAGAGAGAAACAACTTTATTTAGTTTTTCACATGGCCTTAGTTGCTCCAACACTTAGTTGTGTATGTGGTGCTGGGGTTTGAACCCAGGTCCTTGTGCTTGCTGGGCAAGCGCCGAAACCGCTGAGTCACCGCTCCAGCCCCAACAGCTTTTTTCTTTATTCTTTTCTTTCTTTCTTTCTTTCTTTCTTTCTTTTTTTTTTTTTTGAGAGAGAGGGACAGTGAGAGAGAGGGAGAGAGAGAAAGAGAGAGAGAGAAAGAGAGAATCAATTTTATTTAGTTTTTCATGCAGCTTTTGTTGCTCCAACACTTTGTTGTGTACGTGGTGCTGGGGTTCGAACCTGCATCCTCGCGCATGCCAGGCAAGTACTGTAACCGCTGAGCCACCGTCCGGCCCACAAAACTGCTTCTTTAGCAAGAAGATGGTGGGGAGAGCACTGGGCTTGGAGCCTGGAGACCTGGGTTGCACCTGGTCTCCAGTAGTTCTTCACTACTTTGAAGAACTTGAGGACACTTTGTATTGCCCGATCCACAAGCCATGACATCCCCTTTCTCCACAAACTGCCCCTCTCAGCTTGGTGCCACATCACCTTGTCCTTTGTCTGGAGTAAGTGGGTGCTACTTTTGACTATGTTTTGAGAAAATCTGGATCTTGCTTCTGAAGGGCCTCTACCTGTGTGAAATGCAGGTGTTGGTCTTTCTAGAGCGGGGAGATGGAATCCAGTTGCCCAGAATGACGGCTCTAGTGCTTCTTTCCCGATCCTGAGTTGAACTGTTCTCTGATGTGGGTGTCATGGCCTCCGATGCGGAGCTGCAGAATGGTAATTGATGTAGTGAGCTTTCTGTCTCTGTGACCAAAATGCCCAACTAGAGCACTTAGAAGAGGAAAAGATTCATGTTGGCCCAGAATCAGGGCATTCAGTCCACGGTTGATCAACTCCAAGGCAGAGATACCATGGCGGGAGAGTGTGGTGGAGGAGACCTGCTCAGCACACAGCAGCCAGGAAGCAGAGGAGCGAGAGAGGAAGGGACCTGTGACAGCTGTAGTCCCAAGGCCACACCCCTGAGGGGCCCACTTCTTCCAGCCACACCCCAGCCGCCAATGGTTGCAACACAGTGGTCATTCAAATTATTACTCCATCAAATAGACTAGTCCACTGCTAAGGTCACAGTCCCCATGAGCCAATCTTCTTCCAGAAGCCACTGCTGGATATTGCTGAATTGCACGACACATGAGCTTTGGGGGCCACGTTGCAGATCCAAACCCTAACAATCATCAAATTCCGCTTTTTTATTGGCAGAAGGCGCATCTTTTGCTCCTTCAGCAGTCAGCCTCTGGGATGCTCTGCCCACACAGGAGACTCTTCCAATCTGGCCCTCCCTCATTTTCCTGCCTGTTCCTCTTCCCCCTCGTCACGCACATGCACAGCCACATGCTAATCATTTCCCTGGAACGCCATGCTCTCGCCACCTTTGGGCGTGATGTTCCCTTTCCCTGGAAGGCTCGCTGCCGTGTGTCCTCCAGGCCTGAGTTCCAATGTGTCAGTTGCACTGAGCCCTCCTGACCTGCTGGCCGGGCCTGTTCTGTGTGCTCAGTGAGACTGTGATTCACTGGGGTTCACTTATCTGGCTCCCCCACTAACTGTGAGCTCTTTGAGGACAGCAATGTGTGCTGCTCACGTCAGTATTTGCAGGGCTTAGAGGAACCGATGGCGTCACACAAGTGATCCACAAAGATTTGCTGAATGAATAAAGAAAGAGTCAATTCTTGCAGGCAAGGGAAGAAAAATATTTTAGAGACATTATTAGATTGTGGTGGACAGTACTGATTTAATCTCTATTAATCAGAAATGAAACCTTAGCCCTGAATGAATAACTTCTTGAGATTCAACAGCTTTAAAACAGAGTCCAGCAAGGTGCCTTTGAACTTGAATTTCTAGTTCCTTGGGAATTTAGAATTTCTATCTTCCCTTTGTTTCTAAATCAGCTTAGAACCAAAGGCAATCTCAAATTCAAGCTGGTTGGGTTTTTTTTTATAAACCTAGTAATGACTAGTTTCCAGGCTTGTACTTGAACTTCGAAAAAAACCCACATATTTTATTAAGATTTGAGAGACATTCCAGAATCAGATGAAGCAAAGTTGCTATAACCCTCGTGAAACAGAGTAAATTTGAAGCCAGATACCATGGCACATGCTTGTAATCCCAGCAACTTAGGAGGCGGAGGCAGGAGGATCATAAGTTTGAGACTAGCCTCAGCAACTTTGCAAGGCCCTAAGAAACTTAGTAAGACTCTATCTCAAAATTAAAAATTAAAAAAGGGCTGAGGATATGACTCAGTGAATAAGTGCCCCTGGGTTCAATTCCTGCTACTTAAGAAAAAAAAGAGTAAATTTGATTTTTTTTTATTCTTATTTAGAAAATGCTCCCATATCAAGCTTCATTAACTAGAGACAGATATTAAAACTATAGAGTTTTTTTTGGTCCTATAGCCTTTTTAAAATGTCTTTTTTTAAAAAGAGAGAATCAATTTTATTTATTTTTTCATCTGTTTTTGTTTTTCTGACACTCAGCAGTATATGTGGTGCTGAGGTTTGAACCTGGGTGAAAAATGAATCTTAAAGGTTAAAAATTATACTTGTTTCTCTACCTTCATTTCTAGACCAGAACCGTATACCATCAACAGAATCGCCCACTCAGAAGAGTCCTCCAAGTGTGTTTATGTGAGGAGATTTTACTGAATTAACTGCCTCTCCAAATGGCATCCTTATTTGAAAGAACCTGAAGTTCAGGATCCATTCTTCTTGTGGTCATTTGCTGTCTGGTGAAGTGAAAGGTCCTGTCACTAAGATTTCCTCTTTCTGTGCTGACAGAGGAGAATGAAGAAATTGTACCCATATCCTGTCTCTGTTCTTCATATGTATCAGTTCCCCATGGTGGCAGTGCCAACAGTGCTGTTTGGAGAGATAGTGAAATGTTTTGGTTTCTAGTATGGTCGGCCCCCTTTAACCATGGGCTCTGTATCTGTGGATTCAACCAACCATGGTTTGAAATGTGTGGGAAAAATAGTTCTGTTGTTGCTGATGTGTGCCATGAACGAAGGCTTAACAGAGTTGCTTTTTCCCCAGGGGCAGTTGGTCCTTATTCCCTAAACAAGGCAATGTAGCAATTATGTATATGGACTTTCCACTGTTTTGGCATTGTAAGTAATCTAGAGGTGATTTAGACTGTACTAGAGGATATACCTAGTCTATATGCAAATACTACGCTATTTTATATAAAAGACTTGAGTGTCCATGGATTTTGGTATACATGAGGGGTCCTGGAACTACTTCCTCATGAATGCTGAGGGCTGCCTCTATCATTTTTGTGGAACATATTCATAGACTAGTATGGTTAAGTCACAAGGAAATCTGACTTTGTATTGGTCAGTGATAGCTATGTAACAACCTCAAAGTATTATCAGTTCATACACAAATGACCATTTATTTCTAACTCATAGGTTCATGAGTCAGCCGAGACAACTTTGTCTCCTGTTTCAGGTTGCCAAAGTGGCTTTCTTGTGGCTCTCATCCTTTCCTGGTACCCGCAAGTAAGCCAAAGCCTGCTATCTCTTGCTGATGGAAGAACCGGTGCATAATCCTCAATATGAACCACAGGGCAAGTCTCTAATAATGTCTTTTTGATCAATCCAAGTCCCACAGTCGAGCAAAAAGTCAAGGGGTGGGGAAGCCTATGGCACCTTCAGTGTGGAGGTGACTGTGAGGTCACATGACAAACAGCAGGCTACAGGGGAGAGTGAAGTGTTTAGTTGATTCTGATCTTGAACCTTAAACTGAGTACCCTGTGGATGGGGCGTATAATGACATATTTTGTCTACATAAGCTTATGCCTGTTTCGGCAAAAACTGTAATATATTTTTTCTTTATAATTTCTTAAAACCAAATTAATTTTTAAGAACTATATTAAGGTCATAAATTTTGTCACACTGGTCTCAGATGCCTAAGGAAATCTATTTTTAAATGCTTGAATCCAGTTGGAAGGCAGGATAAAATGTGGTGAGATGCTCCAACTTAAGCAGTGAGGCAGAAAACAGAAGGGGGGGGGTCTATTCCTCTTTCTTCCACCTTTCATTCCATTACGACCTTCAACAAGCTGGGTGAAGCCCCCTACCTTGGGGAGGGCAGTCTAAGTTACTGAGCCTTGATTCAAGGCAAAGTTCATTTGGAAACATCTTCATAGACACACCCAGAAATAATGCTTAATCTGGACACTTCGTAGCCCAGTTAATTCAACATGTAAAGTTATGCACCACAACCAAGTTGTGCTTCTATATTTACTGATGTGCCCATACCCCAGGCAAATGCAGGACAACTTGAACTTGTTCAGGGTTCAAGACTAGAAGAGGGACGGCCTTCTCTGACCCTGTCTTGTGTCACTTCTGGTGTCCCCAAGACCACCGGCTCCTCCAGGTGAGCCCTCCGCTGGCTGAGGAAGGACTCCCATTCTCCCTCCGCCTGGAGGAGAGTGTGGCACAGCTGTGGCTGTCAATGTAGAGAAGGCAACTGGGAGCCTGTTCGTGCCTTGTTTAAAGCCTTCTAATCCAGTTTCCCCAGGGAGCCTTGTCTTGGTGACGTCGCTGGGTTTTTCTAAGCCATTTGTAAAGATGATACTTAGGTGGTTGGTTCTTTGTCTGCTTTGGGTTGAATTGTATCTGACAACATCCCCGCAGTGTGGACTGCAGGACAGCAGGAATTCTGCATGGGTAGAACCCCAAAGGAGAGGAGCTGAGACTCCCTGATCCCCATCACACACATCCCACCCAGGGTGTCCGGGAGGACGCGGGCTCTGGGGGAGAACGGGTCAGCCTGTGGTCGAGGCTGTCAGAATTGCCAGCACGAGGCGCTGAGCAGCTGCAGAGCTTCCGTCCGTGCACTGCCCAGGACCTGTGAGACCTCTTGCTCCCCTGGGCTCTCTGGTTCTGTGGATCCAGGGTAGGAAAAGAGGAGCTGCGGTTCCCCTTCCACCGTGGGAAGCTGGGCTCTGGGTCCAGGATGCTCGCCTCCACGACTGCAGGAATTTGCTGGCTGCACCGGGAAACGTGCCTGAGTGTGTACCTGTGTGTGCATGCTGGTGCATGCATGTGTGTGTGCATGCTGGTGCGTGTGTGCATGTGCATGCGTGCATGTGTGCGTGCGTGCGTGTGTGTGGTGGGGGTACGGACGTGGTGGGCAGGGGCCAGAGAAGCCAGAGCCAAACTCCTCAGTCCTCAGGGGCTGTTGGTTTGCTCAGGCTTTTGAGGACACACGGGCCACAGAGCAGACCCACTTTCAAAGATAGCTCAGGACAGCAGGGCAGGAAGGTAGGTCAGGGCGCGCTGGTACTCACAGAGGGGCTGAAATACTTCCTTTTCCCTGTGCAGGGAGGACGCAGAGAGAGGAGCAGGGTGACACAGCATTCTTTTTTAGCACCTCTTCAAATTGGTTTTCGATTTGGGAATTATGGTCTCTAAAAGAAATAGTGCAGTGGGCTTTGGCTTCGGATAGAGCCACAGAGGTGTTTTTATATGGTCTTGAAAATCACGTATCTGAAGTTCCCCATGTGACGGCTGGCAGTGAAAGTCAGCGGGGGCTGTCTGGGGAAAGGCCTGCTGTGCGTTGTGGACACTGAATGTAGACTGTTTCCAAGAAGTGACACTGTGTTTCCTTTTCTTTTTTGGTAACATAAGGATGTAAGCTGTGTGTGGTGCCATCGTGAGCAGAGGGCCTCTTGTACCCACTGCCCTGCTAAGGAAACTGATGCTCACCCTTCACCCATGCTGGGGTCTGCAGGAGCCTGGCCTCCGTAGACCACCACTGGGCCCATTGGCTTCTGGCTTCTAGTGGAACAGGAGCAGGGGACATGGGAGAGGGGGATGGATAGGAGGGCAGGGGAGTCTTAGTTCCTTTTCTGTTGCTATAACAGAATACCACAGGCTAGGTAAATTATAAAGAGAAGAAGTTTCTTTCTTACAGCCTGAAGGCCAGGGAGTCCAAGATCAAGGGGCCCACATCTGGCAAGGGCCTTCGTGCTGTGTCATCCTGTGGTGGAAGGTGGAAGGCAAGACAGCACGAGAGAGCAAGAAGGGCATGTGTCAGAGACCCTCCCTGCAGCAGCTGCAGCAACCCACCCGTTCGTGACCTCATGGCCTGAAAGGTTCCATGGTCCACACTGTTGTGTTGGGGATCAAGTTTCCGCCACATGAACTTTGGGGGACACATGCAGACTGTAATGGCAGGTGATGGGAGGATGAGGGAGATGGGAGGGAGAACAGAGCCGTTGCTATTTCTTCTGTCCCGTTCTGGAAGGCCAGGGTGGCAATGGCAGCTCTGTTGGAGGCCCCCATCCAGTGACAGCTCCCACTGGGCCCTGGAGCCTGGCAGTGGAGGCTTCCTGCTGGGTGCACCCCCAGCATGCAGTCCCTTTGTTGAACTCTCCATTGAGCTTCCAGTGTCTCCACTGGAACCCTGACCAAGGTCCCCAGTGCCCTCCTAGCCTGCCAATCACCGGAGCTCTTACCTCCAGCACATCAGCAGGGGACACTGAAGTGTTTACACATCTTTCCTCCCCTACTTCCACTTTCCCTCTTCCCTGGGTGCTGCCTGCACCTTTTCACTCTTTTTTTTTTGGTGGGGTGGGGAGGGCTTGAACCCAGGGGCACTTAACCACTGAGCCACATCTCCAGCCCCTTTTTGGTTTTTATTTTGAGACAGGGTTTTGCTAAGTTGCTTAGGGCCTCACCTACTGAGGCTATCTTTGAACTTGCAATCCTCCTTCCTCAGCCTCCGGAGTCGGAGGGGTGGGAGGAGTACTTACAGGCATGTGCAGCCATGTGTGACTCTTTTTGCTCTCTATTCACACCCCTGGCTTTAACTGAGAGAAGGGAACTGACCGTCACTGAGTACTTGGGCGTCAGTGCCTTCTCCCCTTATTCACTTGAATATTCATGGAGCGTCTCCCGAATGTGACGCCCACGATCTCTGATCTCCTTCACTCTTTACTGCCGGGTGTGTATTACTGTCTCCTAGTGCAGTACAGGTGAGGAGTCTGAGCCTCAGAGAAGTTAAACAACAGTGCCCACAGCCACACAGGGGTTGAAGTCGCCTTGCTGCCGCCGGTTCTGGGCTCTTTCTTCCGCAGGGCAAGGACAACCCAGCACTTCTGGTTTTGGATCATTGAACTTGAGTTGAACTTAGCAGAAGCTTCGTGCTTTCTAAAAACAGCCAGTCTGACTTCGGGGGTTTGGACGGTGGGACACTTTCTGCTAACTCATTCATCAGAGACGTTTGCTTAGCTCTGACCTTGGGCTTCTTTTGCTCTGTAATTCACTGTGATTCTAAAAATCACCCCTGGATCCCCAAGGGCTCCATTTCAGACTCATGGTATCTTGACAGTACGTGATTAATTTAAAACTAGAGCAAGATGTATTCCAGAGATTTCTTCTCATATCGGAAATCAGGAGTAGGAATCATTGTATTTTCCTTCCCTGGAAAATGAAGATGTGCATAAACCTTTCTCCAGGGTGTGGTCGCGGGGCCACCAGAAGCTGTGGCCTCTGAAACTGAAGCATCATTATATGCAGCGAATGTGACCTATTAAAGGAACAAGGGCTGGAGACTGGAGCCACCACCTGATCAAGCCTGGGCTCTGGAATGCGATAGGTCTGGTTTTAAAGTCGAGCTGGGTGGTCTTGGGCTTGTTACTTAACCCCTCTGAGCCCTGTTTTCCTCAACTGCAACACGGACATAGCAGAGATGAGTTAAGTGTGAATGCGGAGCCTTGCTTGGCAATTCAGGTCCTAGCCCCGGTTAGCCACTTTGGATAGAGGCCAAATGTCCCTTTGCAGGAAACTTGAATTATTACTGGGGTGGGAGGGGCTGGAGAACCATCTCCTGGCCTCCCACCCAGCTCCCTTTGGAAAGCAGAGTTTTGGGATGAACCTTCCGCTGTTTACAGAAGGAGCTCTGGACCTTCTAAGAGGAAAGGGTCTAAGATTCTACTTCTTCTCCTGAAGAATTTGAAGTTCAGAACACTCTCCAAGAAGGTTCAGCAAGACCCCAAGCAGGGGCACTGAAATAAAATTACCAACGGGGTAGAATGCAGTGGGGCCTGGGGTGGTGGTAGAAGCTGTCCTTGGTCGTGAGTGACTGAAGAGGTCAGAGTCCAGGTGGCCCTCTGGTCACTGAGGGGACAGTCCTGTTTCTGTTTGTCCCCACACAGCTCTCTGAAGGCAGACTTGAGTGTTGAAGGAAGTGGCAGAGCCTGAAAAGGGCACTGTGGAGTCTGGGGTGAACCCCTTTAGCTGAGTTTTGGGGTGAGGAAGCTGAAGCAGGAGGGATTACCTGGAAGTGCCCTCTCGCACCGGTGAGGGCCCAGAGATTCCTTGCCATGGGGTGGGAGGGTCAGGCAGTGGGAGGGCTGTGCAGGTGGCAGGGGCTGGGTGTCCTGCTGGCCAGTGATTGGGCTGACAGTGTTCTAAGTGGAGAAACTGCTGGTAATTTCAGTTACCAGTTATGTCTAGAAAGCATGCAGCCTGGCCACAGTAAGAAATGGTAGTTGCCAGAGAACCAAGGGTCGAATGTCTTCACTCATCTGTGGAGGCTGGAGCTCGACCCTGGCCAGTGTCAAAGGTGGTCAACTCTCATGTATTAAACCCAGAAAAGGTGTAGTGACACACAACCTAGGGCATTGGTAGAGACGTATCGGGAAGGAGGAGGAGGGGTGGGGTGGAGGGTCAGGGTGGGATATTGCTGGGGCTCTAGGGGGTAAATTGAATTTTCAGAATATATATATCATATTGTTTTGTTGGAAGCATTTCTGATTGTTCAACAAATAAATTTCTTAATTAAAAAAAGAAAAAGAGGGGCTGGAGCGGTGGCTCAGCGGTTATGGTGCTTGCTCAGCATGTGCGAGTACACGAGTTCGAACCCCAGCACCACGTACACAACAAAGTGTCAGAGCATCGAAGGCCACATGAAAGACTAAAAAAAAAAGTTGATTCTCTCTTTCTCTCTCTCTCATTGTCCCTCTCTCTTTGAAAAGAAAAAGAAAAAAAGAAATGGTAGTTAGCTACAAGGATTATTCTATCGCTGAGAGGTTTTTTTCTTTTTCTTTTTTTTTAAAGAGAGAGGGACAGTGAGAGAGAGAGAGAGAGAGAGAAAAAAATAGAATCAATTTTATTTAGTTTTTCCTGTGGCTTTCGTTGCTCTGAGACTTCATTGTGTACGTGGTGCTAGGGGTTGAACCCACGTACTCGTGCATGCAAGGCAAGTGCCGTACCACTGAGCCACTGCTCCTGCCCACTCAGAGAGGTTTTGATAAGGAGAAGAATCGACCCCTCAGGCCAAGGTGATCAGGGAGCTGGAGACACGCAGCCACTGTCCCTCAGCTTTCAAGGCGTGGGGTGTCCAGTGGTGCCATCCTGGGCCGGGGTGGAGATGGCCTGCAGGGATGTTCCTATGCTGTCTCCCGGCTGTCACCGTGTTTCACTAGCCAGAAGCTAGGTTCTGACATGGCCCAAGTCCTCAGGGGGTGCGTTTGAGAGCCTCAGAATCTTGCAAGGAACCCAGGAGCCATCTTCCTGTGTTTACCAAGCATTTCACGGCAATAAATCCCCTCCTCCTCTTTTTACTTTCTCTAATAAAATTTTATACGCTCTCCTGATATATAAAACAAATAGAGTGTTGTGCTGCTAATAAAAACATGTTTGAATGGAAATGCGTTCTAGTGACTTAGGTTAGCATTCGTCAGCGAGAACAGTATAGCTATTTTGGAAAATCAAAAAACTCACAATTGGGGCTAGGGATACTGGTTTCAGTTTTTCTATCAGATCTGTCATCTTTAAAATTCAAATTAAAGGGCAAATGGAATCCCAGCAGTGTCCTGATGGTACTCGGCATACCTGGATCTAGCTCTTGGCATTAGTCATGGCCTCAGCAGGAAATGGTCTGCACTCCCAAATTAAATTACTTCGAGGAGGGTCCAAACTTCCTAATCCACTTACAGAGCATAGCGGGGGCGGGAAATGGCTTGGGACGGTGGCGTAGCCCAGGGTGGTACCCATCATCAGGGCTGAGGGGCAGGGCCAGGGAGTAATTACCAGAGCCAAGAAGGAGGTGGCTGTGTAGCAGGCTGCCTTCAGGGACCTTGAGGAGAGGGACCTGGTGACTCTCAGGACACCCTGCAGGAAAAGATCAGGGCTGCAAACGCCCCAGCCCACCTCTGCTCCCTCCCTCTAGCCTCTTCCTGGGACTCCCTGCTGGAAGACTCCAACCCAGCGCCAGAGGAGAGAGCTTCACACCATCCCTGCGTGGAAGGGATGGAAGCACAGGAAGCCGAGGAAGAAGGATGGAGAAGGGCGGAGGGCGGAGCCGAGGAGCCCTCGCACACCATCCAGCACGCCCTTTCCTGCGTTGAAAGAGCAAGAACAAAGCCCAGCCAAGCTTGGATGAGCTGCCAAGGGTCACCAGGTGAGGGACAGGAAGTCAAGGCCTACCATCCCGGTTCAGCACTGCCGTACCCCCGGGCACTGAGGGCTGAAGACTGCGTCCCACATGGACATGCTGATGTCATCCCTTGTGTTGGAACTGGAGTTCAGGGGACAGTAACTTCCTTTACCAGGTTAGCTACGGTCCACTGTGGCTGTGCAGCCCAGATGACCTTGCAAGTCTGAAGAGAAGGCACAGCTCTTTAGGGACATAGCAGGGAAAGGAGCTCTTTGGTTTTCTGCCACACACTCTCAGGTGACAAACCCTTTGGGAGAGGATGAGAAGAGCGTCCGGGCTTTGTTTGCGTGCTCCCTAAGTTGGGCTTGACTCGGCCTCTCGTGAAGGAACACGCCATCAGGTGGTAGATGACTGCTGGGGGCCTTGCTGTGGTTAGGGGGAGCTTTTGGCGAGCATCCTTGCGTCCCAGGGCTCCACGTCACCTGCGGTTTGGAGCAGGTTGTGTGTGGTCGGCATGAGTCTTGGGTTTTCTTTGGCTTCGTTGGGAACTGCAGACAACAAGCTTTGTAGTGAGGGGTTGGCTGCTTGATGGTTTGGGGTGCAGTGGTCACTCACAAGGAAACCACACAAGCCAGGGTGTCTGGAGACCCTCAGCGCCACCACGTGGCTGCGCCTGGCCCTGCCCTACTTCCCTAGGAAGCTTCCCAGCCTGGCCGCCCAGTGGCATCCTTCTCCACGGTTGCTAAGCCTGCCTGTGCCGGTGGCCTCCTGCCGGTCTTCAACGAAGCCGTTCACTCAGTCACGCCTGACTGGGCCATGGGACATGAGCTCCATGCCTGTTTCTTTCATGAACTGTTAGGACTCTTGGGTCACCCTGGTATTCCAGGTGACATGGAGGCCATCGGCCTCTTCCTCTCTTCTCTCCTAGACGGTAGCTCAGTTTTCTCTTTTTCCGTTTGTTCCAATTAGACAGCACCAACCTGAGGCTGGGTAAGGCTGTTTTCATCTGCAGTTCCACAGTCGGCAAGGCCAGTATTATTCACCCGCCGCTGTGGGTCTAACGGCACGGTGCCAGGTGGGGACCTCAAAGAACACCGTGTGAGTCCCCAAGTCATCTGAGATCACACAGTGACACTGCAGCAAGTCGTTCAGGGTTAAATGGCTCCACCATCAAACTGTTCTCCGTAGAGGACAACGGAACTATGTAAGTGGGGCTTCGGGATGTTACCCAGAGAGTCCGGAGACCTCCTTACGCTCAGGCATCACCTGTCAGTTGTTCCCATGGGATGAGTCTCCCAGGGTGGCATCATTCTTGAGCTTCAGTCCTACCCATGACTTTGTCAAAAATAAAGTCACACAGTCCAATGTTAAAACAATAAGCTGAGTTGCAACGATGTCAGGACAGCCAGGTGTGCTTTTGTGCTTATTGCTGTAGCCAAAAGTGGATGATTTGGCCTTGTTTACGTGAGTTGGGAAAGGAAAAATGAAAGTGAGTCTGGGTCCCTGATCTAAAATATATGTTCTCTGTGATAGTCAGCTTTCTGTTACTATAACAAAGTACCCAAGATAATGAACTTATAAAGAGGAAAGGTTCATTTTGACTCACAGTTCTGGAGGCTTCTGTCTGTGGTGGATTAACCCCAGTGCTTTTGGGCTTGTGGTGAGGCAGCACATCATGGTGGAAGCATGAGGTAGAGGATGAGAGAGAGAGAGGAAGGAATAGGGATAATACCTCCCCCGCATCAAGGGGGGTACCCTCAGTGTCTTGAGACCTCCACTTGGCCTCACCTCTTACGGTTTCCACCACCTCCCAAGAGTACTAAGGTGGGAACCAGGCTTTTGACACACGACCTTTGGGGGACATTTAAGATCCAAACAGTAGCATTCTCTCACTTGATTTTAAAAAATAATTTAAAAATCCTAAAAATGCAATTAACATGGAGCTCTTCCTGTTGATTTGTTAATCACTCTTCAATACTACTGGACACCTAGCATCACATGAAATTCTGGAGAATGAACATATACGAGCCACGCTATAATTACATCTATATTTTAGATAGCTTTTATTTTTTTTTTCTGCTAAGAGCTTTAAGTAAATGCTTTCTTTGTACTTCCTAGTTATTTATTTTCTGACTCAGCTTTTCCAGATTAGCCATTGCTAAGTAGTATGTTGTTAATAGGAGCTTTGACCTATCCATTTAGACGTAGTTTTATTAATGGAGTGGAGGATTTGGCAGTGGGGTTTTTTTACCTGCTGAAGATTGAACTCAGGGCTTCATACATGGTAGGCCTGTGCTCTACCACTGGGTTACTCCCCAGTCCAAAGGTAGATTTATAATTGTTGGTATATATTAAATGTTTCTAAAAGGCAAATTTCTTGGCTAATGAGTGGCTAATGATCTAACCTCGATCATTTTTTAAAAACAACTTTTTATTTTATTTTATTTACGTATTTATTTTGTGCCAGGAATTGAACTCAGGGGTGCTTAACCGTTGACCTACATCCCCTTTTTATTTTGAGACAGGTCTCACTAAGTTACCTACGGCCTGGCTAAAGTGCTGAGGCTGCCCTTGTACTTGAGATCCTCCTGCCTCAGCCTCCCGAGCTTCTGTGATTACAGAAGCCCAGCAAAAATAACTCTTTATTTTAGAATAGTATTAGATTTACAGAAAAATTGCAGATAGCACAGAGTTTCCCTACATCCCATCCTCAGTGTCCTCTGTTAGTGGCCTCCTACATTAAAATGGCAACTTTGTCACAACTAAAGAAGCAATATGAAATCTATACCATATTTCCTTAGTTTCTACCGAACGTTCTTTTTCGGTTCAAGGATCCTGTCCGGAATCTCACATTACATTTAGCAGTCCTATCTCAGGCTCTTTGGGCTGTGACGGTTTCTCAGACTTTCTTATTACTGATGACTTGACAGCTTTGAGCAGCTCGTCCAGGTGTTTTGTAGAATTTGGATTCTCTTTATCTCACCATCGCACCGGAAGTACAAGTTTGGAGCATGAAGACCGCAGAGGTGAACTGTTGTTTACATCATTGCATCAAAAGTGCACCCCATCCACGTGATTTATGGCTGTTGCTGACCTTGACCTCCTGGCCTACGCTGTTCGTCAGGTTCTCTCTGGGAAGTGCATCTTTTCTTTCTCCCCTTTCCCACGCTGTCTGGTTTGGAAGGAAGTCAGTCACCACGCACGGGAATTCACGTATCCTTCACCTCCTAGAGGGCAGAGTACCGTGGAAATTATTTGGAATTCTTCTGCCCAGGAGGTTGTCTCTTTTTGCTTTTCCAGCTACCTCTGCATGCCAGTGTGGACCCACGGAGCTTTACTTTGGGTTTAGGCTGCCCTGTAATGCTGCTTCCCACGCTTGCCCAGCTTGCTGTAGCTTTGGGCACGGGGCACTCGTTAGTGGGAGTCTGTATCTCTGTGACATACCCCATTACCGTGGTGTGTAAAAGTTTTTACTTACAGTTTTGAGCACTTCCTTGCATCTCACACTACAGAATGCTCCAGCGATATCTTGTGTGCTTTCTGTTCTAGTCTTGGAATCAGTATTTCTCCAAGGAGCCTTGGATCCTTTATTGGAGAAATGTTAGGGAACAAGATCTGGGCGTGATGTGTGCTTGCTGCTATGCAGAGATTGCTTCTAGGCACTCTTGGTTGACCGAACAAGGAGGGACCTAGGTATCTAGGTATCTAATCACCTGCATCTGTATTGTGATAACCATGAGTTTATACTAATGTTTCCAACTCGAATCCGTCAGGATTAGATGGGTCAGGGACACTTTGACGTCATGAACTGTCTCCCTGGGAAAACACTTGATGTTCTGCAAGCAGTGGCAAGGTGGACTCCAAGGAACCCATCTGTTCACCCTCGACTTGGCCTGGAACTTCTCCATCTCTGTAATCTCATGTCGCACCTGTCACTCTTGAGCCACTTATTCCAACCCTTCCCAACCATAGCTAGCAGAACACACTTTTTAAATTTCATTTAAACTTCCAACCTCTTGCTCTTGGCATTTTCCTTCACCTGGTGAGAACCCACCTGTGTTCATTTCTTTCCTTAGCTAAGATATCATCATTCAGTGTTTCAACATTTCTGTTCCCTTTTCTTTTCAGGAGAGAAGAATTCAGGAGAAACATTGGGAGGACTCTGACCTTGAAACTGATCCACTCTTCTTCTCTCGGCTGAGAAGGGGACAGGAGAGGAGCCCCATGCAAATGCTGGCTTCCTCATTCTTCCCGGGAGAGAGGGAATCTCGCACTGCCACCTCAGCGGAGTCCTGCCATCTCCTTGGAGCAGGTGAACCAGTGTTGACAACGCTCCTCAGAGCTTGGTGCCCCAGGAAACAGCACAGGGACACTCTCAGCTTGAGGTGGAAGCCCAGAGCTTTATCACCAGTTTGGTTTATAACTTTGTTCCTTCCCTCTGCAATAGGAGTGAGTCAGGCCCCTAGAGAAGCGAAGTGCCAGGGACATGGGGGATCGCCTTCATCCATTACCATCACTTGGACGTTAATCGTCAGACATTGAGGTCTTGGATGATGACCATCCTTCTCTGACCACAAATTGGCCCCTCCTGGTCATGCTGGGGAAAATCATACAACTGAGAACATTTGGCCACAACAAATTTCTGGTCTCCAACCGTGAATGCACTTTAACAATTATCCAGTACCCACCTACGAGCCCTAGCCAGCCAGGTTTTTTTTTTCCCTACAACAACTATTTCTAATAGTTTTCACTCTTCTCAAACCCCTGCACACCCCCCTGACATTCAGCCGTGATCTTGCCCTTCACAGACACCAAATGCTGTTCAAAACGTTCTACCACACCTGCTTCAGCCTTCCGCTTCCAGTTCCCAGGTGCTCGGGATGAGGTAGAAACATCACTGACGTGTAATGTTCAAAGTGTGGTTCCCCAGTCCAACAGCATCTGCAACTCCTGGGTGCTTGTTGGAAATGCAATTCTCACGCTCCATCCAGACCTACAGAATCAGAAACTCTGGGAGTGGGCCCCAGCCCTCCCCTAGAGGGGTTGGGAAGGAAGTCAGTTTACCAAGGGTTTACCAGGGTTTACCAAGCCTTCCAGGTGATTTTTATGCCTGCTAAATTAGCCTTGAAATAAATTAACCTTGAAATAAGATGTGGTTTCCGCTTCTTTTTTTTTTTCTGTTTTAAAGAGAGAGAGAGAGAGAGAGAGAGAGAATCAATTTTATTTAGATCTTCACGTGGCTTTCCTTGCTCCAACACTTTGTGCTGGGATTCGAACCTGTGTCCTTGCACATGCCAGGCAAGTGCTGTAACCGCTGAGCCACTGCTCCAGCTCCTCCGCTTGTTTCTTTAGCCTTAAATCTTGCCGACACTGCCATGCCTCCGTTTCACCATGCAGAACTGTGATGCTGATCATTCCCCAATCTGATCAAACTTTTTCTTGGCTTAGGGGTTTGCAAACACTGCTACCCCAGCTTGGAAATCTTGCTGCTATTCATCTCCATAATCCCTTGTCTCCCAACGTTACAGACTTCAGGAACTTGCTGCATCCTAGAGCTAAAATCTGGTGTGAAGGCAGACTGAGGACACGTGCTCTGACAAACGTGGCAGAGGCCTTCAAGACTGGGGGTGCCACGCCAGGGTTTGAGCGTCTCCAGCTGTGCCCACTTTCCTGTCCTGAGCAAAAGGTGGCTTGAAGGCGAGGTCGGTGGAAGGGCTGACAGTCATTGAAACAAGCTGCCTCTTCCCATCATTGTTTTGCAATGAAGGAAGCTAACTTACCAACGCAGTGTGTTTTAGATGTCACCATTTGCACCTCCCGGACGTCGAGGTGGCATGTGTTGTGTGGACTGGGTTATTAACTTGGTTGGATGTTAGACTTTCAGGCTGTGTTGGGGCAAAGAGGGGGCAAAGTAATTTTCCTCTGGGTTACCTGGCTGCCCCTTGCAGACCCACTTCATGATTTCACAAAAGAGCATTTGACCAGTGCAGAGGGGCTGCCTAGGCCAGATGGCTCTCTGGTGTCATGACAGACAGTTCGAGGAAGGAAATTAATTTGAGATAAACTGTTCACCTCTTTTGGATAATTTGCCCCTTGTACGAAGCCAAGAAATCGGCTAGAGATAAGGAATGGCTTCCAGCATTTTCACTCCATTTGGGGAGAACGATTCCACTTCTGTAGCTCTGTGGTTTGGGTGTGGCTTGAGTGTCCCCCCGGGGGTCACTGTGACTGAAGCGTGGTACTATGGGAGGTGTGTGCCTCCCGTTTGGAAGGTGAGGCCTAGTGCGAGGACTGTAGGTCTTTGGGGGTGTGCTTTCTGGAGGGTAGTTCTCGGGAGAGAGTTGTTAGAGAAACCTGCGTGTGGCCCCTCCTGGCGCCCTTCCTGTTTCTGGATCTAACCACCTGCTTGCTCCTGCAGTTGCCATCCATGCCATAAGGTGACACAGTCCAGGTGTGGTCCTGACAATGCAGTCTGTGCCATTCTGCTTGGACTGGTTTCTTTCTTTCTTTTTTTTTTTTTTAAGAGAGAGAAAGAATCAATTTTATTTTATTTTTTCATCTGGTTTTAATTTTTCCAATGCTTAGTTGTGTATGTGGTGCTGGGGTTCGAACCCTGGGTCCTCGTGCCTGCAAGGCTAGCACGCTTTATTGCTGAGCCACCTCTCCAATCCCCATTCAATAGGTTTTGTCTCTAACCTTCCCCTCCTAAGATACAGTTGTTCTTTGGTGTACATTTTAGTCCTTGGATTTGTTTCCTAGGTCTGCCATAATGAAGAATTGCATGCCAGGTAGCTTTACAATAGAAATTTGTCTCAGTTCTGGAAGCTAAAAGTCCAAGACAGGGTTGGCTCCTTCTGAGGCTGCCAGAGAGCCCACCGCACCTCTTGCAGCTCCTGGTGGCTCCTGGGGGCCTCTGGCTCTCCTGGGACGTGGAAACCACTTTTGTCCTGCCTTCCCCTGTACATGGCACCCTCCTCTGCGCAAGTCTCTGCAGTCAAGTTTCCCCTTATAACAGGGACACCAGTCATTTTGGATTAACTCCAGCTTAGCGATCTCGTTTAACTATCCCATCTGAAATGACCTTATTTCCAAATAAGGTCACATTCTGAGGTCCTTGAGGTTAGGAACTCAACATCAGGAATTTTGGGGGAATATAGCTCAGCTCACAGCAGCTGAACAGTTCTGTGTTTGTGTCCTCAGCATTTGGAGCATCTTTGCTTCTTGTAGCTTACCCCTTTCTTCTGTGTTCCATTTCCCTCTTCCTCGAGGACACCTAGTCTTGACTTTTTTTTTTAAGAGAGAAGGACAGTGAGAGAGAGAAAGAGAGAATCAATTTTTATTGAGTTTTTCACATGGCCTTTGTTGCTCTGACACTTAGTTGTGTATGTGGGTGCTGGGGTTTGAACCCGTGTGCTTGTGCATGCCGGGCAAGAGCCGTAACCGCCGAGTCACCACTCCAGCCCTAGTCTTGACATTTTGTTCATTACGTCCTCGCTCTTGCATGACATGTTAGTTGCATCTGGAATTCCACACTCACAGTTATTTTTTCTTCAGCACTTTGAGGATATTATCTCAGTCTTGGATAGTTTCTTTTGTTATTGTTGTGAAGTCTGAAATCAATTTTATGGTTTCTTTGTGGGTAATTGGTCCCTCTCCTCTCCTTCCCTCTTCCTTTTCTCCTCTACATTCCTTCCGCCCTTCATTTTGCTGTGACTTTAAAGATCACTCTGTTGTTTGCTGCGGTTTTACTACTCAATGTCCAGGTGTGGATTTATTATTACTTTTTTTCTGTTCAGGATTCATTGTTGTCTTGCATCTGTGGACTCATGCCTTCTGTCATTTCCAGAAAAATCTTTATAACTTAGAATGTGCCTTTTGCCCTGTTTTCTCTTTTCTATCTCAAACTTCTTTTTCTCTACAAGTATAATTTTTATTGAAGCATATAAAAAGTACATAAATTAGAAGTGTTAAGTCTGATGAATATTCATAAGTCAAAATCTCTGTTTAACCAGCACCCAGACCCAGCAATGGAAGAATTCCAGTACTCAAAATCCAACTCCTTCTGGTCACTGTCCATCAAGGACACTGTCCTTGTCCTTCCCCATTAAGGGCAGCTGCTATCTTGTCTTTCATTACCGTAGATTAGTTTTACTTGTTTCTAAGCTGCCTAAAAATGGAACCATGGGGCTGGAGCAGTGGCTCAATGGTTAAGGCACTTGCCCGGCATGCGTGAGTCCGCAGGTTCAGACCCCAGCACCACAAACACAATGACGTCTCGGAGCAACGAAAGCCACATGAAAAACTAAACAAAAATTGTTTCTCTCTCTCTCTCTCACTGTACCTTTCTCTTAAAAAAAAAACCCAACAATGGAATCACGAACTCTCCTGTTTCTCGTTTACTCAATATTCCGTTAGTGAGAGTCCTCCGCGTTGTATAGTTGCTGTTTGTCCACTGTCCCTTCTCAATGCGGTGTGGTGCTCCTGTGCGACTCCCACCGGAACTTCTGTTGGAAGTGCACCGGACCTTTTCTCTCATCCGTCTTATCTTTTGCCTTCTCTTTCATATTTTCCATCTTTCTATTTCTCTATGCTTCCTGCAGTCGAAATTCCTCAGATTTTCCTTAACGTCTACTAAGTCTCTCCTTAGCCACACCACATTTGTGGTTCAGCGCATTGACTGGACTTTTACCTCCAATAGGCACATCCTGACTTCGGAAGCTCCGACTGGCCCCGTTCCACACGTACTTGTTCTTTGGACGAAGTGCTCATCTGATGCATTTTTCTTCTATCCTACTTATTTAAGCTCAGGCGGCTCTCTCCAGTGAAACCGAGGGCATCTCGTCTTCATTTGTTGCATTTGCTGACTTTTGTTCTTGGTGCATTTTTCTTGTGAGCTTGATCATCTTGAAATGAGCTCTGTTTTTCCAGCAGAGCTGTGTCTTTGACACTGCAGTGTGGCTTTCCTGGAGGTCTTCTCTTTGGGAAGGTGTTGTGAATGTTTCTGCTGCAGCCGAATCACAAGATTGGGACAGCTCTACATTCAGTTCTTGGAGTTTTCTGGATTGTGCAGGTAGCATGCATTAGCGTATACATTGGGCCTAAGGAAGGTCCAAGTGGTGATTCTGAGTTCTCAGGGGAGATTGTTTTCCCATTTAGAATCCAATAGGAGACAGACATCAACCTTTAACCAATAGACTATTTGTGACTCAGGGAAATAATACAAACCCCAAAGACAAAACTACATAGCTCTGTGACTTCTGCAATGGGAGCAGCAATCTACATTGACAGAAGTGGACGTAGGAGTCCAAGAGTGAGCCCCACGACACAGCCTTTGGAGAGACTCTAGAATAAAGTTAGGATGCCAGACATGTGGCTGGCAAAATGGGAAGGGTGGTCCCGGGGGAATTTTCAGTATTCTAAGTGCTTGAATCCACGTGAAATCATCTTTACATTTAGTCTGAGCCCTGCTATGGACTGGGTCAGGTCTTTAATGGCACAGAACCTGGGAAGTCTCATTTGTGACACATTGTGAGTTACAGGAACATGTCTTTAGTACCATCCCATTTTCCTGTCCCCCTTTTTAGAGCCACCCCTTTCCCTTCTCCCAATTTAATGTCTCCACAACAAAGATCTCAGGCTAAAGCACCTGTGAGGAGTGGATGATGAGGTAGATAAATTAGACTAACAAAACTACCTGGAAAGGTGGCTTTAAAGGTCAAGACCCAGAGGGACGTGGCTGCTCAGCTCCAGCTTACTGCTCTTAAGTGGCAATGAGCATCCAGGACTGGGAATTTGGATTTTGAAAAGAAAATATTAAAAAATTATGGCAACTTATTCAATTCTTAAAATGTGCTATGCTAACCAAAAACACAGCTGTGGGTTACGTATGGCTTACAGGCCACTGGTTTGCAATCTCTATTTTGAACTGCCTTCCGGAACCTTCCAGGTGCCTGAATTCCCTCTTTCTTGGCAGCTCCCATCACCCGGGCCTACTTATCAAATAAAATATCTTCACTTTCTAAATTTTCTGTTTTATTTAAAGAGAGAGAGAGAGAGGATCGATTTTTTAATTTTTTCATCTGGCTTTTGTTTCTCTGACAATTTGTATATGTGGTACTGGGGTTTGAACCTGGGTCCTCACACATGCCAGGCAAGTGCTCCTCGGACTGAGTCACACTGGAACCCAGGGGCAGCATTGTATGAGCCCGACTGCACAGGCAGTGTGAGGAGTTGGTGGTGTGGGCTTCACTGCCAGAAGTTCATGACCCTGGTCTCCCACTTACCTGCTGAGTGATCCTCAGCAAGAGAATCAGCCCTCCAAGCCGTGGTATTCTTACCTAACTTTCAATCAAGAGAACAGCACCTGGTGGGGTCGTTGTAAGGCTATTCTAATTTATGTCTCATACTTGATGCTTATTTCTGTTCAAGTTTGAGAATTCTACAGCTGTAAGAGCCCTGGAAATCACCTAGGTCAAGCCCCTCACTCTGTAGATTTTGTAGACAAGAGAGATTTTGGTTCAAAGATTTTGCCCAAGGCCTCAGCTAGCTAGCCGCACCGGGAATGTTTGCAAACTTTATCAGTAAGGACAAATTTTATGGCAGAATTGGCTGTAATCGCCCATAGCTTATCCACATGGTAATATGAATTAATTATTAAAGCAGGATTATTGCTCCCGAATCGATCAGGTTAGCATACTGCAGAAAGGACCCAAGCACTTGCTGCTGTCATTTAGTGTCTACTGATGAGGCTCTTTAAGTTTCAGCCTGGCATCAGGGAGAAGACTCTGTGAGATCTGTTTTGCTGTCTGATTATTATTCTGAAGGTTACTAGTGTGAGCTAGTTCACAAACTGTAAGTGCAAACACGGATTCATCTCTTGAAAAAATTAAGACTGACCCAAAGTTGTGTGTTCTTGACTAGCAGAAAGACTGGTTTCTTCTTGGAAATATCCCTTCCTGAACTGGTTAAGAATCCAAGAGTTGTAGTCTTAAGGTGGTGTGGCCAGGTGGTTGGGTGGCAAAGCCAAAGCTGAATCAGCTCACTGTGCTCACAGATCATGGTCACTGTCAGTCACCTCGAAGCGCTCCAGAGCCTTTCTACAATTTGGGAAAGGATGGCCCCTCGAGGTGGACATGGCTCCATGGACTAAGTGAGGCAAGTGACACTGGGCTAGCCTTCCACCCCCATTTGCTTCTCTGAGCTGAATGTCCCTCACCCATCACAGTGTTGGCCCTGATCAAGGAGGACACCTGATCCAACACTGTCTGACTGTGGGATGTTGGTCTCACGCCAACGGAAGTCTGTGCTATGTCACTGTGGGTCTCTGAGGGGGGATGGGCTCCTGCCTTCCTTCCTTGGGCTTCCTAGTTCATGGCTCTTACAGGTCATGATTTCAGCTCTTTTGTTGCCATGTCAGGAGGGAAGAGGCTCCCGGAGAGCACCCACCTGATCTCTGCCTCCACCTTGGAGACCACAGCCTCCACCCTCAGAACACAGAGGGTCCGGGTTCTGCCCCATTGCTGAGCTGAGGGCCGTTCCCTCTTCCTAAGGCCTTGAGTGCTTACAAGGAAGCTCCACACCCTCCCGGTAGCCTAGGGTCCCTCTGGTGACTCCCCCTCCTGAAGTCAACACAAGTGACTTCTAGAACATGCTATGATGGAGAAGAAAAAAAAAAACCAAAACAAAACAAAATACAAAAACAAAATAACCAAAACAAACAAAAAACCAATGCAAGTGAAATCCCCCCAGAGATTTCTCGGTACACACTGGTGGAATATTGCACTGTGGTCTTTTCTCTTTTTAGCTTGCACTGTGCGATACATCGGATTGCATGGCTCCACACCGTTCAGCAGGTTCCATCAAGGACCTGAACTATTCAGGAAACTCACCAAGACATTTTTGGATGGATTGGGTCTGGCTTCATTTGCATATGACATTTTGGGTGCGGACTCACCCTTTGAGTATCCCTCTGGTGGCAGGAGCTCAACTGGCCTCCCTTGTGACTTG
Organism: Aplodontia rufa; assembly: GCA_004027875.1. NCBI lineage: Eukaryota > Metazoa > Chordata > Mammalia > Rodentia > Aplodontiidae > Aplodontia > Aplodontia rufa. Next base: position 5,702 of record PVKS010011406.1, on the reverse strand, counting down.
TGACCTGTGTGAACAGATGCTGGGAGACAGGGGCCACCGGGAAGCCAGGCCTTTCCTGCAGGACTCTTGCTTGCCCTTTGAACTCCACAGCTGTGGTGCAGGGAATCTGCACAACTGCTGGAGCCAGCGTGGATTAGGATAAGCAATGAAGGTTTAGTTTCTTTGTTTAAAATTCTGGCAAGGCTGACCCATGTTTTCAAAATCAGCACAGCTCTGTGAAATCAAACCAAAGATTAAGTGAAAACACCAGCAAACAAAATCAATAAATCATTAACTTAAAGAACAGGCCTTCCAGGTCTGTTGCCTGGCTGGTTTGCCCAGCGACAGCAGGGTCAATGACTTCTCCGCAGAAGGGAAGTTGGTGATCATGTCCCTTAGCAAATGCATTGATTTTGCGCTTGCCAACCGTGAAGGGCTGAGAGCGGTGGCATGTCGCCCCCTAGCGGCAACTTCACGCACATAATCTATGATACTTGGGGATTTCACGATGGCATCTTTCAGGCAAGTCAGTGCGCTTTGATGAGACCTAAGCTCAACAAATCACATGTGACAGGTATTAAAATAGAATTAATCCACGACCTTCCTTGTCTTCTGTGATATTTCTAAAATTTCTCATCTTAATATTTTATTTAAATATATTTCAATGACGAAAGGAAAAATAGTGGCAGTAAAATTATTGACAAGAATAGCAGGAAGGTCAAAGCAGGAAGATTGAATTATATTGTGATGTGTGTACCTTACACATGCATCCACAGAGTGCCCAAGAAATAACCTCAGAAAAGCATATCTAAATGGGAATATCTAAAAGGATGTTACTATAAGAGAATCAATTTTATTTAGTTTATCATGTGGCCTTCGTTGCTCTGAGACACCTTTGTGTATACGTGGTGCTGGGGTTTGAACTCACGAACTCACTCGCGCGTGCAGAGTGCAAGCATTGTAACTGCTGAGCCACCGCTCCAGCCCCAGGATATTATTATTAGGAAGTATTCTTTTTAATTTTATCTTATTTAATTTTCCCTAGCTTTATTAAGGTACAGTTGAAAAATTAAAATTGTATGTATGTATGGCGTTCAACTTGATAGTTCAATATACATGTATGTTGTAAAATGATTAAATCAAGCTAAACTAACATCCATTATGTTGTATCCTTTTTTTTTTTTTTTTAAAGAGAGAGGGACAGTGAGAGTGACAGACAAAGAGAGAAACAACTTTATTTAGTTTTTCACATGGCCTTCGTTGTTCCATCACTTAGTTGTGTACGTGGTGCTGGGGTTTGAACCCTGGTCCTTGTGCTTGCCAGGCAAGCACCGAAACCACTGAGCCACCGCTCCAGCCCCATGTTGTATCCTTTTTAAATGTGGGAACCTGTAAGGTCTAACCTCTCAGCAACTATAAAAATTTTCTTTCACCTGGCTTTTGTTTTTCCTTTATCTAGTTGTGTGTGCGGTGCTGGGGATTGAACCCAGGACCTTCCACATGCCAGGCAAGTGCTCTGCCACTGAGCCACCGCTCCAGCCCCCTTTGTATCCACAGGTTCACATCCATGGATTCAACCAACTGAGGCCTGCAGAGGCAGCGAGTCCTAAAGGGGCTGTGTGTCTTGAAGGAGCATGCACTTTTTTCTTACCATCCTCTAAACAATACACTTTACAACTTTTTACAAAGCACTTGCATTGTTTAGGTACTATAAGAAATCTACAGATGATTTAAAGTACCCAAGAGGGTAAGCATAGATTATATGCAAATTCTATGCCGTTTTGTACAAGGGACTTGAGCGATGATGGCTTCCTCCCAGGGTCCTGAACCAGTTCCCCAGGGACACTGGATTTGAGTGGCTTCGGTGTGTATTCAGTCTGGGGCGCTTAGGCTAGGTCATCTTGGATGAGGGTCACCGTGCAAGGCTCTCCAGGCTGTGGCCTCATCCACCGAATGTCCCTGAATGGTGAGAGAACGGGCCTGGGAACAGGCCTCTCTCTCAAAGTCAGTCCTTTAAGTAATGATGGGACAGGAGTGAGAGTCCTTGTCCTTTCAGGGAGAGCCCTGTGCTCCTGCTGTTGGCAGATTTCCTGGGCTTTGTTTTGTGTGGACTTAAGGGTCCTGAGTCTTCCAAGGAGGCCGGGACAGCTCCTTCTAACCCATGGCGGCCTATCTGTGGAAGGCAGCGAGGAGCTGTTAGGGCCTGCCTGCCGCCATCCCGCCCCCACCTTTCTTTGGGACCAGCACTCAGATTTTCCCATGTGGAAATAACCCTTCTTCTTTTCTCAATTCATGTGGTCAAGCAGGGCTGACCTCATCTGTGAGGCCAGGGGTGTGCTGTCACTATCTCCGGCCGGTAACAGGCCCCAGCCCTGGACACTGTGATAGACTGATAGATAGGAATGGAAGTGTTGGAAATTGGGAAGGGATTCGTTTAACCCAGTTAATCCTGAAGCCACCAGGACCAGACTCTGGGCAAAGCTTGCCATGAGTGGAGTGGGCTTCGAGAGCACCAGCTCTGAGGGACAGCGCGAGGCCCTGGGCCCCCATGCTGGGGGCTTAGCCATTGAACTTGTGTCTAGTGCTAGCCACAGCTCCCGACTTTCTAGGTCTTCCAAGATTCTGTTGGGCTCAGCCAGTCTAATTGGGTGCCTGTCAACTGCACCTGGGGGACTACAGCTCAAAATAGGAAGTGTCTCAGTTTGATAACTGAGGTGATTTGTGTTATACTGAAGTGACCTCTGTGATGAATTTAGTTGCCACGTGGTCCTGTTAGCATTGCTGAGAGAAAGCTAAGCCCCTTGAACATCACTAATGAAAGTAGGATTCTGAGAGCAAGAGTGCCTAACTCAGGGCCCTTTGTCACGCCAGCGGAGCAATTCTGTGACTTTCCTAGTGATGATGGATCAGCCCTGTCATCTCTACACACAGAACTGAATGTTCTGCACAGATATGGGCTGTACATTTAGAACAATACTTTTCACTAGAAAACAAAGTATTTTGATACTTTTGCCAGCATGTGTCCTGAACTGCATTGAAGTAATTGGTGTAATAAAACTGAAAGCATGATCCAGTTATAAAAAAAATGAGTGGATTATGGACCAAATACATGTGTTAAATCACCGTGAGTTTTTAAAGGGGGTCAAAGTTGGGGGCACCATTTTTTTTAAGAGAGAAAGAGGGACAATGAGAGAGTGGGAGGGAGAGAGAGAGAAACAACTATATTTAGTTTATCTGGCTTTTGCTGCTCCAACACTTAGTTGCGTACATGGTGCTGGGGTTTGAATTTGGGTCCTCGCGCATGCCAGGCAAGTGGCACAATCACTGAGCCACCGCTCCAGCCTGGGGCACCATCTTTTTAAAGAAAGTAACCATACCACCGAAAAGTATCCTGATAGTAGTTTATTTCCTTGTGAAGTAGTTGTGACAGTAATGGAAAAACTTTCACCAACATCTTTCAGGACGAACAGGGCCTAAGTAAGTTCTAATTTGGTCTCAGAATTTTGTTATTTTAAAACAATTTATGGGGCTGAGTGGTGGCTCAGCGGTTGGAGCCCTTGCCTGGCATACACGAGGACCCAGGTTTAAACCCCAGCACCGCATACACAACTAAATGTTGTAGAAACAAAGGCCAGATGAAAAACTCATAAAATTGGTTCTCTCTTTCTCTCTCTTAAAAAAAAAATCCTCATCTTTAAACAAAACCAATTCATAACAGGACCGATTCCAGTTAAGCATTTTGATACAGTGGGGTGCGGGAAGCACATTAAACTCATGGCAAAAGGGAGGTGGGAAATGTTCTATGCATCAGTTTAAACCTTGTCTGCCTGATGCAAAGACAGATTGGGACATCTATCAATAACGCTAGAGAGAAATTTCTCCCTGGCCTTATAATCAGATACAAATTTCTGATTTTCATTTTCAGGCAGTTTTGACAGAACTTTAAAGATCAATATTTTATTATGGAGTTGCAGTTGAGGTCCGTGGTTACCTCACAGCACAGGTATGGTTCCGTATGCTTATTTAGTAAGCATTTGTTAGGTGCCCATGACACAGGGCATGGTCTGGGAGTTGTTGGTGTTTACAGCTTAGTGGAACTGCGTAGTAAGCTTTCAATGCGGGCGCAATGGCTAGAGAGCTGCTTTGCACGGGGCGACCGCATTAAGAATTAACTGCCACCTGAGTTCAGCGCTCAAAACCTCTTCACGCCTCTGGGTTCTCATCTGTAGCACAGGGATGATATCTCCTGCCTAGGATTATAGGGCGGATGAACTTACACAGTACAACCGTACGCAGCTGTATCCTGTAAACACATTGTCAGCCTGTCTGTAGAAGGAAGAAATGGGACAGGAGCACACTCTTTTTAAATTTTTTTTATTAGAAGTATATAGAGATACAATTGAGGGGGAAACATTATCAAACCAACAGTAATCAATGTCTATATACTTTGTTATCCAGGGGTCATGCCAAAACATGGATGACCACCTTGGGTTTCCCCTGTTGCAGTTTCCCCCAGAAGAACTCCTGCGTTAAATGTGTATCTCGTGGAGGAATGACATCGGCTTCTGGGTGGTTCCCCCATATTCCCACTCTCCAGTCTCCTAGGAGTTCTTAATGTACCCTCCCCTTCCCCATCCCCCTCCCTACACCTCCAAGTATCCTAGGGAGCCATCCCCCTATTACTCTGAAAGTCATTCAATTTGAAATATTGTTAGGTTAGCCATCTACCCTACTGTTTCCCTATATATTCTAGCATCCACAGATGAGAGAAACCATTCAGCCTTTGAGTCTCTGAGATTGGGATACTTCACTAAGCATAATTCTTTCCATCTCCATCCATTTGATATCAAAAGCCATGATATCATCTTCTCTAATGGCCGAGTAGTATTCCATTGTATATATGTACCAAAGTTTTTGTATCCACTGGTCGAGTGAGGGGCATCTGGGTTGGTTCCATGGTCTAGCTATAGTAAATTGAGCTGCTATAAACATTGAGGAAGCCACATCACTATAATACGCTGATTCTAACTCTTTTGGGAAAATCTCGAGGAGTGGGATAGCTGGGTCGTAAGGTGGAGGAGCACTCTCTGGTGTACAGTATGGTACTGAGCATTCTTATTTGGTGGCAACAATTATCAGCCTCATTATTTGAAGATGAGGAAACTTAGGCTCCTAGACATGGAGAAGTCAGGACCCTATGATGAAGTGACAAAGATTTGAACTCAGAGTTGGACCTGGAGTCTGTGTGTTTAACCACTATTCTCTTTAAAGTAGAGAAGGAGGAAGAAGAAAGAGACATGGGGGCTGGAGCGGTGGCTCAGCAGTCATGGCCCTTGCCTGGCATGCGCAGGGACGTGGGTTCAAACCCCAGCACCATGTACATAACCAAGTGTGAGAGCAATGAAAGTCACATAAAAAACTAAATAAAATTGACTTTCTCTCTCTCTCGCACTGTCCCTCTCTCTTAAAAAAGAAAGAAAGGAAGAAGGAGACATGGTCAGAGACAGGAAAAGAAAAGGGATGGGGAGAGGGAAGGGAACCAGAAGGGGAGTCTGAAGCGTGTTAGAGATCTGTCCACCAGGAAACATGTCTCCGTAGACACGAGGCGATCCAGACACAACTCTAACTTGGTGGCAAACAAAGTTTTACAGAAAAAATATCCCTAAAGTCTTTCTCCTGACAATGTCTCCTGTAAGCCAGCAATTCTTAGTAAAGTGCCAAGA